>PVJX010024115.1:7518-28551 GCA_004027295.1 Dolichotis patagonum | reverse complement strand
CCCCCCCTCTCTGGGGGCAGCTGAGAGTGTGGCAGACTTTCGGCAGCCTGAAGGAGAGAAACCCTGGTGCATTGGGACCTGTACCGTGAAATTGACACGGGGTGCCAGGAGAACAAGGGACCCCCCGGGGGGGGGCAGCTGAGAGTGTGGCAGACTTTTGGCAGCCCGAAGGAGAGAGACCCTGGTGCGTCGGGACCCACACCGTGCAGTTGACTCAGGGTTTCAGTAGAACAAGGAGCCCCTCCCCTCTCTGGGGGTGGCTGAGAGTGTGGCAAACTTTTGGCAGCCCAAAGGAGAGAGACCCTGGCGCATCAGGACCTGCACCGTATGGTTCGCTTGGGGTACCGGGAGAACAAGGAACTCTTCCCGTCTCTGGGGGGCAACTGCGATTCTGCCTGCGTGTGGGCTGAGAATCAGACATCTCATGTCATCCTGTCCCCCATCCCGTGTCCTCCCTCCTCCTCCCCTCTGCCTAGCAAGTGGGAGCCAGTGAACTACACATCTTGTGAAAAGATTGACTATGTTATTTAGAATGAGCTCTCCATATGCAAAGATAAGGACAACCATTTGGAAGAAAACAGACAGTATGACAGTGAAGATCTCTGGTTGTCTTGCTTTGAAATTTATGCTTTCTTATGTCCCATTCTGTTCTGTTTTGTTGTGTTTAATTTTACTCCCTTTTAAAATAAAATTAAAACAATTAAAAAAAATCAAATCAAATCAAATTTTTAAAATTAAAGCATTTTTAGTACTAGTATTTGGTGAAGTAAGAATTCCTTAAGGAAAGCCATGTAGATTTTATAGTTCCATGTTTCTGGAATAGAAAGTCAGAAGCTCCTCAGGAACATTGTGATCCAAAATTAATGTGACGCGTGGAAGGGAAAGGTTTTGCAATGAGGTATTCTTTCCTTTTTTCCTCTTCCTAGTTAGCTGTTGTTGTATTTTTATTTATTTATTTATTTATTTAAAAAATTTCATTGGTACATGACATCCCAGTTCTTATTTTCCTCTTCCTGCACCCCTATTTAAAACAATTTTTTTGCTAAGATCAGATTTATTTATTTTAAAAGTCTTTATCAAGTTAATTACCATCAACATAGACTAAAAGTCAGGCTAACAGGCCAAAAACATAAAACAAGTCTTGGTTACTGTTCTCTCATTGCTGAGACAAAACACCTGACCTCTACAATGAGAGAAGGGGTTTATTTAGCTTCCAGTTTTTGGAGGTTTCAGTCCATATGCAGCTGATGCCAAGGCAGGGTGCCGTGGCTGAGGGACAACAGTTCATGGTGCTTATGGCAGATACCAAAAGCGACAAGAGCAAAAGCACAAAAGGGGGAAGCAAGCTCTTTCCCTCCCGTATACTATATGCCAGATGCCTGCCCCTAGGCAGGTGCAGCACTCACACCGCCAGTCCCAGCGCTAGACAGCAAACCAGTCACAAACTCTAGATCCAGCTACCTTTGACCACATGAGGTTTTAGGGTGACATCCAGACACAAACCATAACAACGTGTCAGATAATTATACCAAATCAAGACATACTGTTAGATATACGCACAGCCATTTTTGAGGAATAAAAGCAGGTGTTCTCAGCCATTTTCTGGTTATGCCTCGTGTATAGGCAAGGTGATCAGAAGGACAGACAGTGGCACAGAGGCCACCCGTAGGTCCCAGGTGTGGTGCTGCATGTTTCCCTGCGGGAAAAGCAGCGCTGGACAGGTTAGCAGACATCATCTAGGGCCAAGCACTGGCTGCCAGGGGTCTGACCTGAAGCGAGGACACCTTCCTGTGGTCTGGGATGGGATGCAGAATGGCCGGCTTACTAGACAAGATGGGACGACATGCAGAAAGGTGTGGGACAGAAGAGAAGCTGTACACCAAGACAGAAGCCAAAGAGAGCTCTGTGTGAGGGAGGGCTGCAGGTTCCTTGCCGCGGCCAGGCCTAGAGCAGAGAGGCTGTGGAACGGAGACTGGGCTGGGCAGGTTTCCTGCCAGGCAGCTGCCCCCAGTGTGGCGAGTGCGTGCTCTGAGGGAAGCAACTGGAAGGCTGAGGGAGCTGTTCTGCCTTAGGGAGTGGAGCTGGCACAGCCACAGCATGGAGCAGGGTGCCATCTGCAGAGCCCGCCTGGCGGGGGCGGGGGGCACCCGAGGCTGAGTGTGGAGGCGGTGCCCGAGGGCCTCGGCTGTGCAGAGGGAAAAAAGGGAGGGGCATGAGGTGGCCCAGAGGAAAGGGCTTCATCTTCCTTCAGCCGGGAGGGAGGCAGGACCAGACCTACAGGGGTAGGCACTTTCTCAAGAGTCCTCAGAGAAGTTGAAAGTTGAGAAGGATTTTATGGAAATAGCTTCACCTGTCGGCTTTGTGCTTTGGGTTCTCAGTATCATTGGAAGGAAGACATGTTTTCCCCTACTAATGAGGGGTGCTCCCCCAACCCTTATTTTTAAATAGATGGACATGTTGTTCTCAGTGAAATAAATACTGTCTTTGGTTACGTAGGCTTCTTCTGCTAACTACATACAGTTGGGATCATTAGAGAGACCATGTAAACAATTCTATAAAGAATTTTCTGGGAATTAACTTTTTTCTCAGCCATACAGATGGGGATGAAAGCAAGGATTTCCACCCAGGACATGCAGGTTGGAGGACACTTGCATGTGCTTGGTCTTTGCACACGCTCTGCAGGGTTGCACTGAGCGCCACGTTAGAATGGGCAGTTCAGCAGCTGTTTTCAGGCACATAGTTGTGCAGGCGACACCACTGTCGGCTTCCACAGCACTTCATCGCTGTGAAGAGCCCCGTAGCTATCCATGTCCACCCTGGCCACCAGAAGCCCTGTGCCTGCGTTCTGTCCCTGTGCATCTGCCTGCTCCCGGAACTTTGTATGGAGGAATCTTAGTCCTTTGTGTCTGGCGTCTTTCACTTAGCGTGGTATTTTCAAGATTCATTCACATTGTAGCGGGTGTTAATACCTCCTTCTTTCTGACTTTCATTGTAGGCATAACATGTTTTCTGTCTTCACTGGTTAATGTATATTTGGGTTATTTCATTTTGTGACTGTTACCAGTATTGCTGCCATGAACATTCACATTCAGGTTTTTGCATGAACATGTTTTCCTTTCTGTAAGATAAGTGACCAAGAATACATTCGTGGGATCACGTGACAGTGGCATGTTTTTCGGAGACACTGACCGTTTTCCAAAGTTGTTTCAGTGTCTTACGGTCCTACTGGCGTTGTATTCCCTGCATCCTCATTAGTGCTTACTGTTTGACTTCGTGATGTAGCTGTCTTTGAGGGTGGGAAGTAGCACAATATTGCAAGGTGTTTTTGATTTGTATTTTCCTAATGAGGGACACTTTGAGCACCTTTTCATGTGCACATCGAACTTTCATACATTTCTTTGGAGAAATGTCTATTCAGATCTTCATTTTTATTGTTTTATTTAGTTGTAAATACATATTATAGATAATAGTTCTTCATCAGATACATGATTTGCAGACATTGTGTCCTGCTTTGTGCACTGTGTATTTGTGTCCTTTGAGGGCAGTTATTTTTAATCTTGATGATGTCCAGTGAACTTGTGTTTTGGCCTTGTGAAGATCGAAGTCCATAGTTTCATCTGGATGTTAGGTCTTCGGTGCATGTGGTGAGGCTCAGCTTCTTTCCTTTGCATGTAGATACATAATTGTCCCATTGTCCCAGCATTCTTTTTTTCTTTTCTTTTTTTCCCCAGCATTCTTTTTTTAATACTTATTTTGTTTTTCTTTTAATTGAGTAACCCCCTTGGGAATGATGAGAAAGAGATGAGCTCTCCGGCTTAACAGAGACATACGAGTGCTTCTTACACTCCAGCATCTGTTTGGTACTCATGTTACCAATAGGAATAAGTCATGATTCCTGTCATTGGGGAGTTCATTCCATTATATAGAGAAACAGAATCTTCCTCAAGTAGCAAAGATGTCTCTAAGAGTGTTGTAACACTGTGTCTTCTTTTCCTTAGGGGCCCTGGCAGGTCGTGCAGAAATACTGGGGAAAACTTCACTCAAGATCTGGAATGTGACACGCTCAGATGCAGCCCTCTATCGATGTGAGGTGGTTGCTAGAAATGACCGCAAAGAAATTGATGAGATTGCCATTGAGCTAACTGTGCAAGGTAGGAACTCCTGGTCAAGCATTTTCATCTGTCAGGCCTCATAGGTTGCTAAGGGTAAGAGATCAGTTCTTACTCTGATTTCTTTCCATCCAGAGCTCACTCCTGGGGGTGTCTTAGAGCTTAGGGAACAGGGCTAGTGAGGCTGAGGCTGCCTGTGTGGGTGGGAGATGGACGGGAATGGAGCTGCTGCCCTTTTCCTAGGGTGCTCCAGCGTCCCCAGGTTCCTCTCCTGCCTGAAGGCGGGAGGAGTTGGGAGCTCGTGGGGTCAGGGTGGGGGTTGAGCACCGAGGACAGCATGTGGCGTGGCAGCAGGTCAGCTGGGAGGCGGCAGCAGTGCGGGGTCACTGGGCTGGGCTTCCTGGTTTCGTAGCTGATTTATTCAGGTGGGTTCAGCTATGTTGCTGAGATTTAAAACAGCAGCCCATATCTTTCCTGCAGTGAAGCCAGTAACCCCTGTCTGCAGAGTACCAAAGGCCGTGCCTGCGGGCAAGTCGGCGACACTGCAGTGCCAGGAGAGCGAGGGCCTCCCCCGGCCCCACTACAGCTGGTACCGCAATGACGTGCCACTGCCAGTGGACTCCAGGGCCAACCCCAGATTCCGAAACTCCTCTTTCCTCTTAAACTCTGAAACAGGAACTCTGGTAAGCTCTCTTCTAAGAGGTAAAGGTGATGTCTCTATTGAAGCAAGCAGTGCTTTTTTTATAAAAAGAATGGTTATTAAGAGCAACAGTAAGACTGCATGTTAAGACAGGAGTTAAGTGTCCAGGATGTTGAGGATTCTACAGGAGGAGTGAGCCCAAGGGGTAGTAAAATAAAAGGGGAGACTGCAGACTGAAGAGAGACCGAAGAAGGGTACTAGCCAAGTGCTGTGGGCAGACATTATTTGAGTCTTGTGTGGCTGATCGGCTGCACAAACCCTTGTGAGACACCAGGGGAGCTTGGCTCCGGGCTGGGCGTTCGATGACGCTGGTACTGCTTTAGGCACGGCAGTGAGTGTGGTCTTGAAGAGACCACATCTCCTGAAGATCTTGAAGATCTTCATCGTCAAAAGAGGTTGAAGTGCTCACTGATGAAATGTGCCTGGAGTCTGCTTCAGAAGGACCTGCTGGTGGTGCAGGAGTGGCCTGGGGAGAGGAAACCAGACTGGTCAGGCTGCCCTGCCAGCCAGCGCCCTGGGCTCAGCTCTGTGCATTCGTCACCCTGGCTGTGGAATGCCCGGCATGTGTGGTAATAGGTCATCATAATAGATAGGACCCTTGGCCTTGGTTTGGCCCAAAGCATTGCCTGAGGAGCAGTCACTATCACAGTCTGCCGAGTAAAAGTGAAGCACAGCTTCTCATTGTGGCAGTTGCCCGGCTTCGGTGTCTGCAGTGCCAGGGGAGTGTGCTGTCGGGCCCCTCTAGGCAGGAGCAGCAAGAAGCAAGAAGAAGCCTGGACAGTGCCAGAGAAGAAAGCCAAGGGCAAGAGAGCAGCGGCTCCCAGCTGCCGATGCCCGCAGCACCCGGGGAGGCAGCAGCGGCCTTGGCCGCCGTCCGTCTGCTTACTGAGCCGCCACTTTTGGGAACAGGTTTTCAGCGCTGTGCGTAAGGAGGACTCTGGGCAGTATTACTGCATTGCTTCCAATGACGCGGGCTCAGCGAGGTGTGAGGAGCAGCAGATGGAAATCTGTGAGTTAACTTTTTGAAAATATTTCATTGGAAAATTGGAAAATGAGTAGGACATTTGACACTGAATTTGAGATCATCAGTTTAAACATTCCAGATCTTGGAACAAAGATTCCAGGTGTTTGCCCTGTGTTCTGGCAGGGAAGGCAAGAGAGGGCAGTGGGCTAAGCAGTGGGCCAGGTGTTCACCAAGGATGGACGGGCAGCGGGTAGCATCTCTTCACACAAACCTGCTTTCTGCAGATGACCTGAACATCGCCGGCATCATCGGAGGGGTTCTGGTCGTCCTCGTGGTCCTGGTCCTGATAACGCTGGGCATCTGCTGCGCATACAGACGTGGCTACTTTGTCAACAGCAAACAGGATGGAGAAAGGTGGGCTGCCTTCCAGGAGAAAGCAGGCGTGGGCCAGCATTCACAGGGCAGCCACACCACTGACGCTCTGTTCCTCCATTTACAGCTACAAGAGCCCGGGGAAACCTGATGGCGTTAACTACATCAGGACGGAGGAGGAGGTGAGGAGCCAGAGCACAGGTAGCCTGCAGGACACAAGGCATCTAGATGGCCCAGCCAGGATGGCCTGTTCCCCGCGCGGGCTCCCAGGGGCCCCATGGGAAGATCCACTCCCAGTGACGGTGCACACTCGTGGCATTCATGCTTTGCAAGCTCTAGTGCACGTTACTGTTCTTGTTTTACTGTGTGTGTGTGTGTGTGTGTGTGTGTGTGTGTGTGTGAGAATACGGGGGAGTGAAACCTGGGGCCTCCACCCTGAGCTAATCCCCACGCCTTTTTATTTTTAAGTAGGGTCTAAGCCATTACATTGTCCGGGCTGGGGTTGAATTTGAGATCCTCTTGCCCCAACCTTCTTCCAGAACTCTGGGCCCCTTGCGGTCCAGCTGTTACTGTTAAGAATGACTGTTTGATTTGTTTTCAGTTTGGTCCCAGCTCCCTCTTTGGGGACTAGCTTAGTCCACCCTCAGTTTGGCCAGGTTTCCCCTTCTGACCACCCCATTCGAGCCCTGGGTGTGTTCTGACTGTGGGCTGGCTTTGCAGGGTGACTTCAGACACAAGTCCTCGTTTGTCATCTGAGAGCTGGCAGTGTGGCTGAGCACATGCAGATACCTCTGCTGGACACTCCTGCCGGGCAGTGCACCCCATCAGCCGTGTGCACCTGGCCGTCGCCAGACACTCAGGCGGAAGCTTTGCATTTTGGCCAAAGTTGACTGCTATGCCTTTCTTACTCTTTAACAAGCCACACGAATAAAAGAGCCTTCAAGACAACACAGCAACCACCAGGAAAAGAACGAGTTCGGCACTTGATCGTGTTTGTGGCCAGTGCCATGGGGTGGGAGGTGATAGCAGGGGCCTGTCCACACAGCTAGCCCGAGCTAGCCCGTGCACCCGTGTGGCCCTGTCACAGCGCAGCACCCTCCAGCTCTGAACCCGGAAAGGGCTGGTGAGTGGGGTTGCGCATGGCCTGAACCTCCCGCACTGTCTTCTCAAAGCCCATCCACCTTAGGGATCTTTCTACCCTGTGTTTGAAAGAACCAGACTGGGGAGGACTGAGGGCTTGAGGGAAGAGGGCTCCTCTTCCCCAGGAGGCCTGGCTGTCTGGGAGGGGATCAGGATTCAAGGAAACCCTTTTGTTTTAGGCTCAGTCTGAAATGGTACTGAAATATGCTTTTCTATGGGTCTGCTTATTTTGTAACACTTTACATTCTAAATTTTTGCTAAAGATGTATTTTGGTTATTGAAAAGAAAATTTCTATTTAAACTGTAAATATATTGTCATACAGTGTTTAAAAACCTATTTTTTTAAGAATTCAGCTGATGGTGGAAGTTCCAAGCAACTAATGTTAAATTAGAAAATACCAGTAATTTTTTTACCCAGGGAATCCTCTGGAGGAGGCTCTTGGAACATTCATTGGACAAAGGTCCATCCAAATGTCAGCATTTGCCTAAGGAAGCCTAGGCCGTCCACGTCAGACCACGGTTGCTTGGTTGCTTAGAGAAACCTTTATTACTCCCGCTCAGCGTTGTGGGTACTTCCACACCTGTCCAGGGAAGCCTGAGAACACCATCAGCTCCGAGCTGCGTGTGTCCTGAAGGACCGCACCGCTGGGCTCCGGGGGCCGGCCAAGCCACCCTTCCCAGTGGGAGTGGCCAGATTTGTCCCTGCTGGTTTGGTGGTAGCCCATGTGCCACAGTGTGTGTGGTGGTCTGCTTGGGCGCTTGGGAGCAGCATGTGCTGTGTGACATCCCAGCCTTCGTTTCTGGTGAGGCCTGGTTGAAGACGGCTCAAGACACCACGCAGCCGCTGCTTGCTTAGTATTAGTTCACTTTGTGCAGTGCCTCAGATTGCCCAGGCCAAAGGTGGTTTGCAAACTGAATCTGCAGGCTATTTTTTAAAGAACCCGAACCCACGGGTCCTCTTTCCTCTGGAGAAAGCACTCAGCACCACGGGTCCTTGCTCCTCGAAAGAACCGTGTGTGGCGGCAGTCGGCCTGTGGTGAGGGCAGGACAGTGCCTGCGTCCGCGGCAGTTTTCTCATTTTGATCTTGAATTTTTTACCTGCCTGACACCACTCACGTTGTGGGGACGCAGAAACATGAAAAAGCCTTTGCTCCTCCAGAGCAGATGATCTCAGGTGCCGCACACAGCCGGGTCAGACTCGGCGTGGACGGGGCTGGTGCCGGAGCTGCTCACAGGCACAGGCTTACTGCGCCCCAGCGAGCATTTTGCATGGAATACAACCTTAGGGTTCTGCTTTCAGGGTCTTAATTCTTTAGACTTCCAGTTGGTTTTTGTTGAGTACTGGGGCTGTGTTGACTTTGCTGGTATGTGACATGCCGTCCTTTGGGATGTTGCTCTTCTGCACTCACCGAGAGGCTCCTATCTTGGGGCATTTGGGTATCACAGCCCCACTTCCTTTCCACTGGCTCTAGGGCCTGTTGGGGGTCAACACTGTCTCCTTCCTGGGGTCTTAGTGGTAGGGCAGCCCAATCTCTGTTCTCACACCCCAGCCTGTCTTCTGTACAAGCACCCTGGGAACTGGGTCTGACAGCAAGCGAGATGACACGGCCATGCCTGGCAGGCAAGGAGCACTTGTCAGCGGCACTTGTGCAGGGCTGTCTTGGGGCCTGTGGTATAAACATTGCTGTACATAGGTGTTACAGATTTGTACTAATCCACGTGTAATTTGGTATTTGTTAAAAGCCTCATTTATAAAAGCTTTAAAGACATCGAACCTCCCGTCTGTCGTTGTCTTACAGTTGGGTGCACATCTCCCTGGCCCTTTTTTACACAGGTTCACTGGAAAGGGACAGTCCCTGCCTGGCCTGCAGAGAAGCCCGGTCTGCTCCCTCAGAAGCAGCTGGGTGACTCACTGTGCCAATGGCGAGGACGCCTGTGTCACTGGTTACATGTAGGAGTGCTTGGGCAGAGCCCACTGGCTTTCCACGTCCTAACCCTAACTACTGCATGCCCACACACACCTGAAGCAGTGACTGGGGCCGGTGGGTGTGGGTGCACTTGCCTGGCTAGCGTGCCCGAGGCCCTGAGCTCCAGCCCCAGCACTGCAAGCACAACAGAAAGGGGTGCGGAGGGGGCGAGGGGAGGGCCATGCATGGCACGTCTCTGTTCACCACAGTAGAAGGCACACTGCCCCGGCCTCCATGCCGTTCTTCCTGCCACTCTGGGAAGCAGTCCTGGAGGTTTTCCTTTGGGACTGTCCTTACCAGGTGTGATCAAATGTGAATACTGCTGCTCAGTGCCACGACACTGGTGTGTCTTCATCCATCTTTTTCATTGAATCTGGCTCTTCCCCAAAGCCAAAATGTGAAAGACAAGTGATGCAGACTGATCAGGACACTGCAGCAGCTGTGACAGTATAACAGAACCCAGGAAAGAGGACTTCTAGACCAGCTTCAGAATGGGGCAGGTGTGTTTGAAGCAAGGGGGATGAATGACCATGGATCTTTTAAATGAATTTTTTAAAAGTAAAAAATTATTCATGTATTTTTTAGTCATACCTCATACGTTACATACAGGTGTAACATACCACCCTGAACCTGGAGTGGCATAATACATCTGTAACTCCAACACACAGGCTGAGGGCAGAGACAGAATCTGAGGCTAGCCTGGCCTGCACGAAAAGCCCCATGGAAACTAAGGAAAATTAAACACCTCATTGAGACCCATTACTTTATAATTAACAGGTACCCATGACCAAACTTTCAGCAACTTTAAAAGAAGGAAGAAAACTAGAGTTAACTTCTAGTACTCTTGCTTCTGTAATACTGGGGTTGAAAATCTAACCAGACCAGAACAAACCAGACCCAGGTAGGCCTGGATGTGTGTGCCTGTGGTCCAGGCTGCTCAGGACTCAGACTGAGGCCAGAGGGCCTCCCGAGGCAAGGAGCTGGGCCAAGCCTCGGTGACAGGGCGAGACCCTGCTTTTAAAAACCAACGAGACCCACTGCACTTCTGCGCTCCTGCGCAGAGCGCCTGGACAAGGTTGTGCTCACCAGAGAGGATCGGGGGAGCGGCCCTTGGCAGAGGATCTGTGAGCAAGCACCACTGTCACTCTGCACAAGGGCACGCTGCCGAGTTTTCCTAAGCAGGAACCATGCGGTCAGTGCCCAGCCCACCATGGCACCGCAAGCCTGGCCGTCTTCCCTGAACCTACCTCATTTCTCAAGCTGGAGCGCTTTCCTTTCCTCCCCTTTGTTAGCAGACTGGCTTTATCTTTGTTAGATAGTTTCCCTCTTCAGCTTGCTTTCACTGCCCCACCAGTGACTGCTCTGGAGGGACAGCTGCCTAAGGTCAGGACGGACAGCATCCGTGGGGCACTCAGGCAGTGGCGGGTGCAATGGGCCACCTCCCTGACAGCAGAGATTGGGTTTCACGCTTACATACTTCATGTAAAATTTCTGTGACTATAATAAAAGCCCTGTCTTAAATTCTGAGGCCGGGGATTAGCTCAGCAGTGCAGTGCTGGCCTGGCAAGTTTGACCCCCAGTAGGCCCCCACTGCCTGCCAAAAAACCACACCGAATTCTGTGGAATGTTAGATGCTTTTATTTATTCTGAGCCTTTTTTAATTTTAGAAAGCTGTACAATATTTTGTACAGCTGTACAATATTTTTAATTTTAGAAAGCTGTACAATATTTTGAAAATTTTCCATTATAAATAGAAAAAATAGTCAAAATTTAATAATTAGATATGGGAAAATATGTATTATAAGGGATTCAGATAAGCTAATAAAAACTTGGTTTCATATAAAAGAAAGATGAAGTATTCGTGTTCCTTGAAGACCAAATGTGTAGCTTATCAGAAGAGACCTGACACTCAAGTAGAATTAAGGGTTAATATTAATCTGGAATTTCAGTTACTTTACAATGTTTTAACCCCAAGTTCTATAAGAAGAAATATAAAAGGTTGGCCAGCCCGATCCAGGCCAGCAGTGGTGCTGGTCCTCTAAGGGCCCTGGTGTGACGGTGGCAGGGCTGTCCCTCCGGCTGCCTCAGTTGGCTGTCTTCAGGGGCGCCTTGCGCAGGGACCGCCTGCTGGGGGCAGGGCTGCCCTTCCTTCTGGCAGGAGAGGTCACCTTCCACTGTGGGGGCTGTCTGGGCCTGCGGGAAGAGGCAGCGCTGGGCACTAGAGAAGAAGCCCCACCCCACAAGAAAACTCCACCTCCACTTCCAGCTCCGAAGGACCGGTGGCGAACTTACGGTTTATCAGGCAGCGATAAACATAAAATGTCATTTCCTTGCCTCTGGGCTTCCATTTTATCTGAGAGGAAACACAATTTCAGTTTTCCTAAACTTTGAAAGGCAGCTGGTGGGTCAGGTAAGAAAGTGGGTGCTTGCCTTTGGCAGGAACAGGCGTCTGTGATGTCTCTATGTAACTCAGCCCCGCTCCGAACGTCACCTCGCTGATGGGCTCTGGGAAGGAAGGAGAAGTACCCGTCAGCGAGCAGCTGGCTGCTGGGGTGACCGGCTTCTGTGCTGGCTCTTACCGACAAGCCCAGCTCGCAGCCCGGTGAGGTCTCTTCTCAGATCTGCTGGGTGAGCCTCCTGCAGGCCCCGACCTCCTCTGACCACGGCCGCCTCAGGCTACCATGGCCCCTGCGCCCTCATGGCTGCATCTGGTGACTGCCTCGTGCCCACAACTCTGGGCTTGTCTTGGTCCACTCACTACGGGACTTCACCTGGAGCCCCAAGAGTGCCGCCGCCAACTCACCACTGCTTCGCACTTTCCCTTTACTTGGTACCAGGGATGCTCCTCAGTAACTGGTCCATCCAAGCTAGAAACAGCAGGCATCAGCCGCTTCCCACACGGAGTCCGTACGTAACCAGGCCCGTGCATCCCAGCTCCTGGGGCCTGCAGCCCCTGGTCCACCTGGTCCTGGGTGCTCACAGCTCTTTAGTCCACCCCAGCCAGGGAGCACACTGTAGAATGCAGACTGAAGCAGACTGGATTTGCATCCTGGCCCCGTCTTACCGTGTGAACCGCACTAGGAACCTCAACTCCTCATTTCTACAGTGGAGATAAAAACTTACCTAACCAACAGGTGGCTGCCACAAGGTAAGTGCTGAATGAATGTTGGCAATTCCTGCGGTTTTTCAGGTATTGTAACTGACTAGGTACTGTTCTTTTGTCACCATAGTCATGTTTAAAATCAAGTTGCTGCCCAGTTAAAAGCCCCTTGAGGGTAGCCCACTTGGGACCCTTTCTGTCTCTCTCGGACAGCTTTCTTTCTCAATAAATATTCTGCTCTTAAAAAAAATAAACACAAAAAAACATCTTGAGGGCTCTAGTCTGAGGAGCCTTCAAATCTCCACCCAATCCATATGGGCCCCGGCAGCCCTTTTACACACACACACACACACACACCCCCGCGCACATGTGGGCTGCTGCTCCTGGGGATGCCTCTCCTCCAGGCCGTGGTGTGTCACACCTGTGCGTCCACCATCTGCCCACAATCACCCCAACTATGTCAGCAGGTGTGGCTCCCCCAGGTGTTGCACGTGCTGCCCTAGCTGTCAACACACGTCTAGGGAGCGAGGCGCAGGCCTGGCCCAGCTGCCCGCCTTCCTCCAGGAGCATCTGTGAGGTAAGCGCTGCGGTTCTTCCCACCCTGCACACTGTGACCTCCTTGGAATTTGGGTGGCACCTTGTGGGTCTAAGTTCTAAGGTCTCTGCACTTCTATAGGTCTCTGCACTGCTCCAGCTTTATAGTAATGGCAGAGAATTGTGCCATCATCACAGCTCCGTGCAGCTTTCTCCTGCCTTTGTGAGGGGTTACTTGTGTTACCCCGAGACTCCCCTTGCCTTGCATGTCAGCTGCTCTGCCTGGTTGGAAGCCTATGCAGAGTCCAGATAGCTATCCCTCCCCGCCACGGAGGGCTGTGCTTAGACTCGAAGGCAGAATCATCTTGGCTGCCTGAGTTACAGCAGTAAATGGTGTCTCCTTGGCCCCTGCCCGATTTTCAGTTCCAACGCTGGCTGTGAAGTGACCCCTGCCCATGTAGCAGAGCAGAGCTGGTCTCTGTGCTGAATACTCTTGGTGGGCTGCAGTGCTTCCTGTTGGCCTCGCAGAGCTGGGACAGTCATTCCCACCTAACCCGGGACACACCTGATGGTGACAGCTCTCCCATAAGGGGAGCTAACAGAAAGATTATTAAAGCATTTCTTTCTGGCTTAAAACCAACATGGGCAGAAGCTGTGTCACTGTGGGCAGCATCACACCCCACATCCTGCCAACTCCAGACACCTCCGGCTTGCATTCAGTGCAGCGGCATCCTGAGCTGCCCAGGTCCCCTGCTGAGGGCACATGCTGCCAGGGGGCCAAAAGACTGAAAGCTGGGGCTCTGGGGTGAGGGGACTAGAGGCAAAGCACGCTCCCTGTTTCTGCAGCAAAACAAGCCAGCGCACAGAATACACTGCGAGAAGCCGGCTGCTGCTCGTTTTTCACTTTACACCTGCCCATAGCAGGCAGAACTGCCAACCACCTCTTCCCAGGCAGCTATATCGTAGGAGCAGTGGGGTGGGGACTCCATGGTCCCAGCACTGCACCACAGGGTAACAGAATCAGCCAGTGAGCAGGCGGAGGCATTGCCCACAGGGCTGACACCGTGCCCCGCCCCTACAGACAGGAGCTCCAGGCAGCGGACGTACTTCCTGCCTGGATCTGAGCTGGGGAAGGCAGGCGGGCAGCAGCCACAAGGCCTCGAGGCCTGAGCTCAGCCCCAGCTGCATGGAGCCTGGGTGATGCCCACCGCACCTCTGGCACTGGCCCCACAGTTGTGGAGTCACACGGCTCTCAAATGGCAAAGGCAGGCTGAGGACAGCACAGGGGCCAGAGCCAGAGAGTGGCCCTGTGCTGGTACCCCAAGGAGGCTGCGCTGCGGGGATGCAGTGGGGGACACGCAGGGGCTTCTGGGCAGGCCCATGCTGGCCCCAGTCCGTATTTTGGGCAGTACCAGTTTCCTCATACTACACATCAGGATCCCGCATCTGCAAACAGGAAATCTAAAAGGCTCTAAACTCTGAGCAGTTCTGCACGCCAACACGAGGCCCTCTGTGGAAAACTCCACACCTGACCAAGATGGGCTGTAGTCAAAATACAAGCATGGGAAAAAAGACCCTACAATTACCCTTAGGCCGTGCTTTTGTATGTAAAACAAAGTCTGCGTTCAGGCTTGGGCTGCAGCCTCCAGATACTTGATTTCTTGCATACGAATATTCCAAAATCTAAAAAACCCTGAAATCCGAAACACTTCTGGTTCTAAGTATTTTGGGTGGCACGACCTCATGCTTGCCAGGCTAGGTACTTATGCTACTGAGCTGAATCCCCAGCTCCAAGTATTTTGGATAAAGGACCCTTGATGTGCGAAATAATTTTCTCAAAATAATGGTTTCTAAGGAGTTTGAGACAAGAAGCTGTAAAACAAAAACTGGCACAAGACGCCTTGCCATTCTCACTGCCCTCCGTGAACAGCACGGGACACCAGGGGGAGCGAGATGACGCTGGTTCTGGGTCTGGCAGGGTGGCTCTAGGTCTGACACGGTGGCGTCCTCAGCACTGGACTCTGGTGCCTGGGCTGACCCCAAACACCCGCGGGAGCTAGGGGGCTCACGGACGGAGCACACCGCCTTCATGCCACGCGCGGCTGCGCACTGCTACTGCGAGGTGGTGGTGGGGGACTGACGCACGCTAAGGCCCTGGGAGAACCAGGAGTCTCCCGACGCACCTGTTAATCCCGCCCCTGCAGCGCAGTGAATGGTGACCCAACGCGACTGCGCGCGATGTCAGGAGCGCATCAGTCAGACAGGCGCAAACGGGTCCTGTCCAAGAGGTCTGGCAGCTCTGGCGCAACCGGCTGCTCAGACTCACTACTCACGCTCCGGGGTGCTGACTGCCCGCTTGGCCATCCAGTCTGTGGACCCATTCAGCTCTTGTTCCAGACTGCAGGAAGTTGCTACAACAGAATGGAAAAAAAGCCCAGATGGCATCACAAAACAGAAACACCAACTGAGAAAACTAAGATCCATGTGGTGAAATTCAAATTCCTAATGTTTAAAGTGTTCTTACAGAGAAGAAATTCAGAAATGCCTACAAATGACCAAGGTGGAAAAAAATGCCCATTCTCACTAGAATTCAAAGAAATGGAAATTAAAATCATGTAATTTTTGGTCTATAAACCTCAGAAAGACAATGTAAAATTATAAAACCAGTGTTTCTAAGCAGGAATACAGACACTCATGTACCATCTGGCACAAATGATGGATGGTTTGATATTATAAGAATTCTTAAATACAGCCTTTGGCTGCTGGGAGTAACCTCTACTTACACAAGGCCGTGTATGCTAGGATATTTACTACTGTGACACTAATTTACATTACAAAATTGGAAAGCATCTATACTTTCAAGAACTTTCGAGAAGGGTAGTAGTGCTGGGCATGGTGGCGCACACCTACAATCCCAGCACTTGGGAGGCTGAGGCAGAAGGATCATCTCGAGTTTGAGGCCAGCCTGGGTGACACAGTAGGTTCAAGACTATTCTGAGCTATGTGTCAAGGCCCTGCTTCAAAAAAAAAAAAAAAAAAAAAAACCAGAAATGCAACTGGATAGTAATAAAAAAGTTTTAGTACTCATACAACATGGAATGCTATAAAGCCTTGGGCAAAGTTTTGGAAGTTCATGAAATTTTCACTCTATGTCATTGAAAGTGTATGTAGAGAAGCAGATTGTAAAACAAGGCACACTAAGGTCACGATTTCATAAATAAAACATTCGAGTATGTGTGAGGAGTACAAGCACTGGAGGGATGAATCTCTGCCCGGGTGAAACCTGCATTTCATTCTATTCCCCAAATCTTTTAGCATAAACATGCGTCATTTTCTTATCCATAATCCTGTATTCCCAATTAGTGCTACATGTTTTAAAAATAAGATAGCGAAGCCATTGCAACAGGACTGAGAAGCAGACCTGTGTTTTCACCTGCAAGGTCCTGCAGTCTGTGGCCAGCCTTCAGGCTTACCTTGGCTGCTGGGCTTCTCCGGGCTTTCAGAACCCAGAGAGAAAGGCAGCGTTCCCACACTCCGGCTGCGGTGCTTGTTCTTGGACTCCACAGCTTTCTTGACAGAGTTCAGGATTGCGATGGTACTCAGGGACATAGGCCTGGGAGGGGGACACCCCGCTGGACAACTCGGGAAGACACCACATGGGCAGCAGAGGGCCCAGGACGCCCACCCACTTCCTTTTGCCCCTCCGCCAGCCACCCTTGCCAGCCTCACGGCTCAGGCACTGTGAAGGGGCTCCCGAGGGTGACACTGGCAGAGAGGATGTGGCACCTCTGCAGAGCACCACAAGCCACTTGGATGCCACCACCCCATGCTGCTTACTTGGCCCCAGGCAGTAACATCCTCGGAGGCCCCTTCTCCAGTGTGCGGTCCGTGCTGGACCCTGCTGCCGAGTGCCGGCTTGCGCCAGGAGATGCGGTAGGCTTCTGGCCCTTGGCAGCTGGTGCTGCTTCTAAGCCTAGGGCCACCTGTGGGAGAAGATCAGTGGGTTCTCCACGTGCTGTGAGCAAGCCCAGACACAGTCTGCTGTAGAATGTATAGGCATGGGCCAGTGTGATTTCTCTTTGTCATCACAGTGTCCTGTGTACATGTGGCATTAAAGAGAAAAAGGAGCCAATCCGCTTGGCCTTAGTGGTTTGGAACGCAGCGCATCTGTCTGGATCCCTCGGCCAGTGAGGACTTCTTGCTTCTAGCATGAGTGGGAGCTAAGCCCAGGAGACCCTGGGGCCTACAGAGGGGTAGCCAGAGTCAGAAGGCAACGGCCTAAGGTTCCTGAGTCCTTGCCGTGAAGATCAAGCACCCCCTCCATTGTGACTGTGACTTCTCGGGTAAGGTCCCATGGCAGCGCCTGCGGGAAGGCGGGCTCTGTGCAGGCCGGGGAAGCAGAGCAGACTGGAAAGCCAGCCACTCTGTTGCAGGCCTCCTGCCTACCTGCACGGCGGGTGCCCTGGCGTCACTGTGGGCCTCCCTGTCCGCTTCTGCATGCCTGGCCAGCTCCTGCTCCTGGGCCAGCTGTTCACTGTACTTCTTCATGTCATACTCGAGTTCTGCGGCCAGCTGTTTGTCTACCGCAAAGAAATCCTTGATTTCATCTTGGTAATCTTGCATCACCTCCTAAAAACCGAAAGCGTTTTTTTAGTGTTTTCACTGAATAAAGAGCAGAGCTTGACACAGAACAACAGAACAGTAAGCCTTGTATTCCTGAGTGCAGGCTGCTTCTGTCCCAATTAGTACAGATTGCCTAACGCAATGGCATATTCCAGGGACACACAGCTGGCTGTGGAGGGAGATGGTAAGGATCATTCGGCAGCTTCCTGTCTACCTGCAGGTGATGAGTGACACCTGGACTCCTCATGAGACAGACGAACCCTGCTGCAGTCATGGAGGCTGCCCCGTCCCTGTCCACTTCCCCACTGGCATCCAGGGATCACACTTCTGTTTCTGAGGATTCCATAGTAAACCCCATAGATCACATCTGGGCAAGAACATTCTCAGGTCTTAAAAGGGCTGCTTGGAGCAAGAGCTCTTGGCCAAGAGGAAGAAATCATCTCACCGAGACTATCAGAGGCAGGGAAAGACAGACCGAAGCTCCAAGGAGGAGGCAGCCCCGGCAGGTAGGGGAAAATCCCTCTGAACTCCCTCCCGGCCTTCCGAGGCACCCTCTGCCTGAGCTCAGAAGCAGGATGAAGACTTGCTGAAGCACCTTAGGACCTCAGTTCTTGTGTTCCCCTGAGCCCCCTGAGGTTTAAAATAGTTATGGCAATAAAAATATAATAATTGGAAGTTCTCCTTTTTTCCATGTAGTGAGCTTATCTCTTCCTCCTTGGTTTTCCTAGGATAAAAAGATATTGTAAAATTGTATCTAGTGTAATGTTTTGTAGCTTTTATAGCAAAAAAAAATTCTGAGGAAGAAAAAAACATACCATAGAGCATAAAAGTTGCTACTAATGTTAAAGGAAAATACTGTGGCATTTATCTGAGTGATTTTTGCCAGAAAGGCCTGAGGTCTCATTTAGGTCTGCCCTGAGAGTACTCACCTCGGCTTTGTTCAGGTGGACCTTCCCGTGACTCTGGCCCAGAGCCAGAGGTACCTCCCTCCTACCCCTAAGGCACTCTGCCTAGGGCAGGGACTTCGAACCACAGCCCCGTGAGATGCTTGGAGGGTGAACACCCCATAATTAAACCCCATGGCCACCTCTGACCTTACCCTGCACCAGGATGACTTTGTCCTTGGCCCTGGTGAGCAAGTTTGGAACAATCTAATCCTACTGAGGTGGACTCACTCAGTGACATGTCTGCCCTGCAAACACCGCAGAGCAGGAGCAGCCACCTCGGTGCCCTGGCAAAGCCCGCCTGGCAGGAATATCTCCAAACTAGCTGGGGGAGAGGGGAACTGTCGCTCTTGCTGCTCTCTTGGTTCCCATCATTACTGTCTGTCTGTGCCTGAAGAAGTGCTGTGATGAGCCCAGCGGTGAATGCAACCCCAAAAGTCAAGCTCCTCCTTTACCCTGAGATAGTACATGAGCTCCCGCAGGGCTGGGACCTTATTTCTCTCCAGCATAGTCTTCAGGGAAATGATGACTGGGATGATATTCTCTATGAAGTTCCTCTTCTGAACCTGCAGTAACAGAGACATGGTTTAGATGAATAAACATCTGAAAGACAGAACGTTGATTTAATTTACTTTCGTACAGCCACCGTAACACACTCCAAATCTGATTTTTTGGCTGTGATACTGATGTACAGACCTACTGCTTCTCTCCTGAAGATTCTGTCGCATTACAGCAAAATACTCTGAAGGTGTGTATAGTGGGGCACAGATGAATGCCACTCAATTTTCTAAGTAAAAAAACAAGTAATGAATATGCTGAACAATGACAAGAAGCTCCAAATCCCTCAGGGACCCTTCCCTCTGGCTCCACTTCCGGTCAGCATCGTCCCCTCTGGGATGAAAACCAGCTCACTGTGTTCTGCAGAGACCTGCTGCGCCGCAGGTGACATGAGGACGGCCTAGAGAAGGCAGAGCCAGCTCTGCGGATGTGTGCGCAAACTGCTTTGTAGATGCAACTTTGTACATTCTCAAAAGGGCCCTGTATATTTACACAGTACTCGATTTAAATAATCAGTAACTCAATATTTTCCAGTAAATCTTTCAGAATTAAAATATTCCATTCATTCACATGTGTAACATTTATCTTTCTGAACTTGCGAAGTACTTTTTCTTCTCATTTAAGAAATTTAAAGAATTTAAAGTCACTAATATGTTTCTTGCTTGTAAACCACTCATTTCCAAAAAGGCTTGAGGCCTGGTATGGTGGCATACACCTGTAATCCCGCCATGCAGGAGGCTGAGGCAGCGGCACCACTGCGAGTTCAAGGCCAGCCTAAACTACACAGCGAGATCTTGTCTCAAAACAAATAAACAAAGTCTTACTAGTTCCTGGAACAGGAGAGCAACAGGTAGGACAAAAAGCAACTGAAGAAACCTGGAAATGAATACAGGGTACTAGTGTAGGAACCGTCTTAAAGAGTGGACTACATATGTGTGCGTCGTCGATAAACACGATCACATGCCTCCTTGGCACGGACGCAAAGCCAGCCTCTGGAGAAGCACAATGTTGTAGCTTGGCATAACTGACGCCATCGTGAGCCCTGCATTTAACTAGTACCCTGTATTCAGGAAAATGGAAAATTACTCAGGGTACAAGTCCTATGAGAAAAGCAGAATGAGCTGTACCTATAGGAGCAAAATTAACCTGTTCAACAAAAGCAGCAGGATACAGGTGTCAACTGAAAATTAATGAAAGATTCAAGCTAAACTGTTTCTAACAGGATGTCTTTTATGATTCTCTCTTTCAAAAACTCTGTAACTTTCCAGTTCGGTGCCATTTGTTTGGACCACGAAATGGGGTGGGAGGGTGGGTTTGGACACCAGTGGTCTTGAGCTCAGTTAATTAAATTCCAAATTTATCAGTTTGGCTGCTTGGATTCCTATATTGTTTTTCACTAACTCACCTCACTTGGGGGGGTTCGCCCTGGACTACAGTAGGATCCAAGCCTCTCTGAGGGTACTGTCCCTCAGGGGGACTGCTGAGAGATTCCTTACCCACCGCTCCCCCAGGAATCTCTTTGTTTCAAAGAGAAACCAAAACCCCTGGACACTAATTCTTTAGAGCTTTAGAGGGAGCAGTCCAGATCCTTACTGATAAGATTGTTCTAGTTTTTGTTGGGTTGCCCCTTGGAGACCACACAAGTCCTTGCCTGGGACTTGTTGAACTAGTTCTCATTTAATTTCTGTCTTCTTTTTGTTAATCTTGTTTGTCACCAATTTAATGTTTGTAATTCGTCTGTTACTCATGTAATTGGCTCAGTCTGCTTTTGCTTTTTGTTGCCTTTGCAATGTGTTCTTAAGCATTTTCAGGAATTTCATCAGAAAGCCTCTTCCTACTTGACCTGTTTACCCAGGGAAGCTCCAAACTTTCTGTTTTAAATGGCCTGCTTTCTAGTCTCTTGGCCTCCAGAAGGGACTTTTAACCTCTCTTTGTGTTAGCAGGTCTACCTCAACTCTCTGGAAAAAAAAAAACAACAAAAAAAAAAAAACAAAAAAAAACAGCGCTGCCGCTACTGTGGAA
>PVJX010024114.1:0-28483 GCA_004027295.1 Dolichotis patagonum | reverse complement strand
TATTTAGCAAATGGTCAGTCAGAAGTCAAGAAACAGTAATGTCTCTTTTGCACCTGCCCAGGGCAGAGAGGCCAGTGCAAGCATGGTGGGAGGTGTGAGCCATCTGGTCTAGTAAAGCAGATATACACAATTTAAATAATTACCCAAATGCATAAGCTAAGTGGTGCTGAGGGGGATAGAGGAAGAGAACAGAAAACCACAAGAGCTAGAAGGGTGGATTTGATCTATCTAGAAGTCAGAAAAGGCTACTGGGAGGAAACGACCTTTGCATAAACATCTGCAGGTAGTTTGAGGTTTGGGAGAAAATGGTGGGGTGGTGATAGTCAGCAAAATTCAGCCTCTTTGAGATCTGCAATCCAGACGCCTGGGAAAATACTGACTTGGTGGAGAGAAAGCGAAGTAGACGTCTGGAAGAAAAGGCACACTAGGCCGGCAGCATGGACCCTAGAAGGAGCCCACAGCTGCTGCAAACTGCAAAGGCAGAGCAGGATTTTTTCTGGGGGTGGGGGTGGAGTCTCTGACCCCAAGAGAGAACACAGCACAGTGCTCGCTGTATGTATTAGTCAGGGTTTTACTAGAGAGAACAGATGTAACACAAGATATACAGATGTAAAAGAAACAACAATATTGGCTTACGATGGTCAACCACAGGCTCGGATGAGAAGCGTGCAGAGGGCGTCTACACACTGGAGGCCGAAGGATTCAATCCAAGGCCTGGAGTTCACCTTAGGGTCTCATGCAAGTCCACACCAGCAGGCTGAAGAGTCTGTGTTGGAAGGCTGAAGAGTCTATACTGGAAGCCAGGAGACGAGGTCCAACCAAAAGCAAAGACTGGAGCTTCTCCCAAGAATGGAATGCATTCGTCCTTCCTCCTTCCCCTTTACACCTCCAGGTGATGACCCACCCTAGGGTGGGTCTTCCTCTACACCCTTGGGTGTAGAATTGCTAAACCCATTTAGTTAAACTTCTAAATGTCTCAAGTTGACACAATCAATCAACCACTGCACCGTATTACCAGAGAATGCTTGATCAGGTGCTATTTCAGGAAGGGAATCAGTATATGAGCCAGGGGTTCAGAACAACTAGGGAACAACAGCTTCATGTCAAGGATCCCAGTGTGATCCTCCCACAGTGACTGGGAGGGGGAATAACCACAGGAGACAGCTGCTGATGGGGAGTGTGATGTGCAGAGAATGCCTGAGAGGCTTAGTCCAGCGCAGGTCTGGGGTCTGGTTGCCTTCCTCACCTACCAACGCTAGCAAGGGCATGTCTTGGCTTGGACATTGCCACAGCCTTGGGTAAACAGAGGGTCTACTGGCACAGGGAGTACCTCACAAACTCATAAACCATAAAGCTAGGTGGAGAAAGTCTTGGCTTGCTGGGTTTCAATACTGTGGAATCTAAAACAACTCATTCAAATATATAGAGATTTTTTGCCCTGCTATTTGATCCATTTTCTTTATCTTTCTTTCCTTGGTTTTCTTTATCAGTTAATTGGGGTTTGGAGAACCTTCTTTTTCTCCTTTTTTCTTTTATGCCTCTTTTTTCTTTGTTCCTTTTAACCTTTTTCTTTTTCTCCATATTTTTCTTTTTAATTTTTTATTTTATTAGTGTATTTTAGATATACATAACAATAACATTCATCATAGGGAATTTGTACCTGTACATGATATATCTTACTTCTTTTTTCCCCTTCTCTCTCCTCAGCTTCTTTTCCCCTCTTTATTTACAAAAATTTTGTTTCCAATTTTTACTTGTAGTGTTTCTTTCCTTGTCTTTTTTAAATTTCCTTCCCTTGTTTCCCTTCTCATTTGAACATTTTCTTCCCATTTCCCAATATGTGTTATACATTTTGGTCCTTATTTACATTTTTGGTTTCTCATACCAGAGAAACCATGCAATATTTACATGGGTATGCAGTTTATTTCACCTAAGAGTATGGTCTCAAAGTACATCCACTTAGCTAGAAGAAGAAGCTTGTTCTTCTTTATGGCAGAGCAGTACTCCATTGTATTAAAAAAACACATCTTTATCAATCCATTGGTTGATGGGCATTTGGGCTGCTTCCAAGATTTAGCTATTATAAATTGTGCCACAATAAAAATAGGTGTGTATATATCACTGTGGTATGATGCTTTTAATTCTTTTGAGAAGATATCAAGAAGAGGAAGAGCTGGGTTGAATGGAACCTCTAGTTTTAGGTTTCTGAGGAATCTCCATCCTGATCTCAACAGTGGCTTCACCAGTCTATATGCCCACCAACAGTGGAGAAGGGTTCTTTTTCCAGCATCACCAGGATTTGTTAATGGTTGACTTCTTGATAACAAACATTGTTTCTGGAGTGAGAGAAGATCCCAGTACTGTTTTAATTTGCATCTCTTGAATGACCAGTGATGTTGAACATTTTTTCATACGGTTATTTGCTGTTTCTACTTCTTCATCTGAGAAGTGTCTATTCATTTCAGATGCCCATTTTTGGATTAGATCTTTATATTTGGGGGTTCTGATGACTTGTTTGGGGTTTTTATATAGTCTAGGTATTAGTTGTTTCTCTGAAGAACAGCTGGAAAATTTTTCCCACATCATGAGTTGCCTCTTCACTCTTGGTGGTTTCTCTTGCTGTGCAGAAGGTTTTTAAGAAGATGAGATCCCAGTTGTTGATTCATAGTTGATGCATAGTTCCTATGCATTTGGGGTTTTGTTCATAAAGTATTTGCCTATACCTATGTCTTCAAGGGTTCTAGCTAGTCTATATTCTAGCAGATTTAGTGTTTTCATTTTAATAGTTTTGATTCATTTTAATTTTAGCTTAGTGGGTGGGGAGAAATATGGGTCTAGTTTTAGTCTTTGGCATGTGGAAAACCAGTTTTTCTACTACCATTTATTAAAGAGGCTTTCTTTCAGAGAAGGTGTTTGGCTCCTTTGTCAATGGTAAGGTGGCTGAATGTCTGAAATTATTTCTTCATCTTTTAATCTGTTCTATTGAACCTCAGGTCTATTTTTTGCCAGTACAATGCTGTTTTTATCACAGTAGCTTTCTAGAATGATCTCAAGTTAGAGATTGTGATGTCTCCTGCATTGCCATTGTTGTTCAGAATTCCTTTGCTATTTTGGATCTCTTTTGGTTCCAAATGACCACACATCATTGCCAAAATCCTAGAAATCCAACACAGAGACAGAATATTAAAAGCTTTCAGAGAAAAGCAGCAAATAGCTTACAAAGGGAAACCTATTGGAATTGCAGCAGATTTCTTAACACAAACCTTAGAGGCAAGGAGAGTTTGGATTGAGGTGTTTCAAACCCTAAAAGAAAACAACTTCAAGTCCAAAATTATATGTCTTGCAAAACTATCTTAAAATTGACAGAGAAATGGGGTGTTTCCATGACAAAAAGCACCACAAGAAATTCATAACCACTAAACCATCACTGTAAAAGATTCTCAAGGATATTCTAGAAAGAGACAATGAATTCAACAATGCCAAAAAGTGGAATAGAACACATACACCAGTCAAGGTGAGCAGGTAACTAAAAAAAAAAAAAGTAAAAGAAATCGGCAACAGAAAAATAATGCAATGACAAGAGTAAGTCAATACTTTTCAGTCATAACTCTCAAAATGAATGGACTCAGTTCCCCAATCAAAAGACACAGATTTGCAGGTTGGATAAAGAAACAAGATCCAACCATATGCTGTATACAAGAAACACAATTATCCAAAAGGAAATCCACAGATTAAAAATCATAGGCTGGAAAACAATATTCCATGTAATGAGAACCAGAAAAAAAAAATAGTAACTATACTAATTTCAGACAAAGTGGATTTCAAGTCAAACTGATCAGAAGAGGCACAGAGGATCATTATATCTTGGTTAAAGAAGAGGATAACCAATTGGTTAGGGAAGAAGTTCAACAGGAAGAGATAGCACTTGTAAACATATACGAAGCAAACAGCATACCCAACTTCATAAAACAATTACTTAAAAAATAATGTAAACACTAACACAATGATAATGGGGAGGCCTCTATATCCTGTTGTCGCAAATAGGTAAACTAGACAAAAAAATCTACAAAGAAATAGCACAGTTAAACCAAACCTTCAAACAAAATGACAATAAATATCTCCAGAGCGCTCCACCCAACAGCAACAAATGCACATTCACACATTTGTCTCAGCAGCACATGGCATTTTCTCTAAAACAGACGACATGCTAAGCAAGCTTAAAGCACATGCTCAGGCAAGGGCAAAAAAAATTATCACATGCATATTATCAAAATATAGTGCAATTAAGCCAGAAATCAATGTCAAAAGCAACCACAGAAATTATGCTAACATATGGAAATTAAACAACATTATTTCGAATAATCACTGGGCTGCAAAAGAAACAAGAAATTAGGTAGTTCCCAGAATCAGACATTAAAGCCAGTATATCATACTAGAACCCATAGGACAGAATGAAAGCTGTCCCAAAAGGAAAGTTTATAACTATGAAAACTCACCTCATCAAAACAGCAAATCCAAATAAACAACCTAATGGTGTACCTGAAGGTGCTAGAAGAATAAGAACAATCCAAACCCAATGCTAATACAAAGAAAGAAATTATAAATACAGAGAGAAAATTAATGAAATTGGGACAAAAGTACAACATAAACAACATAGATGACTCCTTAGACACTTTTACCAAAGAAGAAAAAAGGATTCAAATCAATGCAATTAGAAATAAGAAAGATAATATCCAATAGATATTGTCAAAATCCAGAAGATTATTAGTAATTACTTGGAGAATCTCTACTTTAATAAATTGTAAAATTCAGTACAAATGGATAGATTCCTATGTACAGTAGTAGCTTAGTTCACAAACAATTCTGGTTACAAACCAAAATGGACAAGAATCAAATCAAATTTCCGCATAAGGTCAACTATGAATCTAACCAGTGAATTTGATTTAGTCTTTGCCTATTCAGTTTCAGCCATAATCATGAAAAAAAATTAAGTTCATGAACTGAAGTACCATTGTACAGATGAACCACCAAAACTGAACCAAGAAAATATAAAAATGCTGGGCAGTCAAAGAGCAGACAATGAAATTGAAAAATAATAAAAATCTACCAACTAAGAAAAGCCCAGATCCTGACTGATTCACTGCCAAATTCTATAAGAACTCTAGAGAAGATCTAAACCCAATACTTCTCAAACAATTTAATGAAACTGAAAATGAAGGAGTACTCCTAAGGTCATTCTCGGAAACTAGCATTACCCCAATTCCAAAACCAGCAAAGGACCCTACCAAAAAAGAGAACTACAGGCCACTCTTTTAATGAACATAGATACAAAATTCCTTGACTAGATACTGGTGAACAATGCAACAAATTTTCAAAAAGGGCATGCATTATGACCAAGTATGATTTATCCTAGAGATACAGGGATGGTTCAAAGTACATAAATCAATAAATGTAACTTGTCACATAAATACAAGCAGGGACAAAAATCACAGGAACACCTCAATTGACAGAGAAAGCCTTTGGAAAAAACCCAACATTTATTCATGATAAAACCCATGAAAAAATAGGTATAAAAGACCTTGTCTCAAGCTAATAAAGGCTGTTTGTACAGACCACTGGCCAAAATCATATTAAATGAGGAGAAGCTAAAAACTTTCCTTTAAAAATCAGGAACAAGATAAGAATGTCTACTATCACTACTCCTGTTCAATATAGTTCTCAAAAAGACCCAAATCAGTGCAATCAGAAAGGAAAAGCCTAAATCAAAATAGATACTCCCCAAATCCATAACACTATTAGTAACTACTTTGATAACTTGTACTTTAATAAACTGGAGAATTCAGAAGAAACAGGTAAGCTGGGTGTGGTGGTGCAAACCTGTCATCCCAGCACTTTCGAGGCTGAGGCAAGAGGATCATTGCAAATTCAAGACCAGCCTGGGCTACAAAGTGAGCTCAAGACCAGCATGAACTGTATAGTGAGACCCTGTCTCAACAAAACAAAACAAAACAAAATAAAACAAAACAACCAGAAGAAATGTATAGATTTTTGGATACATATGAACTCCTACAACTGAAGCAACAATTTATAAAAACATTAGCTAGAGCAATCAGGCAACAGAAAGAAATAAAAAGGGTGTGTCTAGGAAAGGAAGAAGTCAAATTATCATTATTTGCATATGAAATGATCTTCTACATAAAAGACACAAAACTTCCTACCAAAGACTCCTAGAATTAACCGAATTCAGTAGCATAATGGAATATGATGTCATCACTCAAAAATTAATATCGTTCCTGTACGTCAATAATAAAATAACTGAGAAAAATTAGGAAAACTATACCTTTCACAATAGCATGAAGAAAAATTAAATACTTAGGAATTAACCCAACTAAGGAAGTGAAATGAAAGACCTTTACAATGAAAACTACTGATCAAAGAGGACATCAGAAAACGGAAAGATATCCTCTTTTCCTGGACAGGCAGGATGAATACAAATGGCCAAAACTGATGTACAGATTTAATAAAATCCTAATGGAAGTACCAGTAGCATTCCTCACAGAACTAGAGAAAACAATCATATAGTTTATATGAGACCAAAAGACCTAGAACAGCAAAGGCCATCTTAGGCAACAAGAACATAGCAGGAGGCATCACAGTCCTGGGCTTCAAATTATATTACACTATTACAGTCATAAAAACATGATGGTATTGGCCAAAAACAGTCATGTGGATCAGAGGAACAGAATAGAGGATGCAGAAACAATTTTAGCCACATTCAACTACCAAAGGGACCAAAAACTTATGCAAGAGGAAAGAAGTCCTCTTTAGCATCCTGTGTGAGAAACCAAAAGGGCAAATAAGGACCAAAATTTTGATAGAAAGGATGGTAGAAGGATGATAGATATTGAGAAGTAGGAATAAAATATTCAAATGAGAAGGGGAGCAAGGGAGGGGAAAGCAGGAAGGGGGAAAGGAAGGATGGAAAATGGAAAAAAGAATAAAAGGAAAAAATGGAAACAAGGCTATTGTAAATGAAGAGGGGAAGAAAAGTTGAAGGGAGGGGAGGGAAATGGGGAAAAAAGAAGAATTCATTATGTATACCAAAAGTGTATCATTTAAAAACATTTTCAGAACAAGCAAATTGTGCTGGGAAAATGGATTATCCACATGCAGAAAATTGAATCTAGATTCATATCTCTCACCATGTACTAAACGAAAATCAAAACTGATCAGAGATCTACATGTCAAAACAAAACAACAACCTGACAGAAGATAACATAGGTAAAACTCTTGAAGACATAGGTATAGGCTAGGAATTTCCATATAGAATCCCAAATGCACAAGAAATACTTTCCAGAATCAATAAATGGAATTATATCAAATTGAAAAGTTTTTTCACAGCAAAAGAAATAACCAACAGAGTGAAGAGGGAACCTATAGAATAGGAAAAACATTTTGCCAGCTAGGCTTTTGACAGAAGAGTACTGGAATACATGAAGAATTTAAAAAATGTAGATGACTCCAAATGAAAGAGCCAATAAGAAATAGGCCACTGAAATGAACAGACAGTTCTCAGAAAAAGAAATAAAATAGTATATATATATATATATATATAAAATTGTTCATCTTTGGCTATTAGAGAAATATAAATTAACACTGATATTCCAACATATTCCAGAAAGAATGACTATCATCAAGAAATCAAATTATAGCAAATACTGGAAAATCTATGGAGGAAAAGAAACCCTTACACATTATTGGTGGGAATGTAATGTGGTGTAGCCACTATGGAAATAAAAAACTAAAAATAGAAATTCCATTTGAGGGCTGGGAATTTAGCTCAGTGGCATAAGCTTTTGCCTGGCAAGCACAAGGTCATGAGTTCAACTCTGGTACAAAAAAAAATCCATTTGACTTTTCTATTCCTCTTCTAGGTATCTTCCCAAAAGAGTTATAATTATTATATTTTAGTGATTCATATCTATTATATTACAGTGATTCATGCAAACCCATCTATAACAGCATAGTTCACAATAGCTCAATTTGGAAGGTGGCCTATATGTCCCTCAGTAGAAGAATGGATTAAGAGAATGTATTTACACACAATGGAGTACTCATCCATAAAGAAAGATAAACTTGATTCATTTATAGGAAAATGGATGCATTCTTGAGAACATGATGTTAAGTGACATAAATCAGGCATATAATCTTAAGTATCCCATGATTTCTCTCATATGAGAAATCCAAAGTATAAATAAAGAGCAAAATAAAAGATTTATGATAAGAAGTAGGGAGATAGACCTTTTGCAAATGGAAAACAGACCAGGAGACAGAGGGAGGGGAAAAGGTCAAAGAAAAAATGAAGACGCGTTATGTACACATACCAACTCCGCACAGTCACTGTGATCATCATGAACTATAACATATGCTAAAAATAAAGAACAAAAATAAGGTTAAAAATGAACATAATCTGGGGATCTGATAGGCGAAAGTTGGAGTGGGGATAACATTCCTGATTCTTTCAAATAGTCCAAACTTTCTTGCTGTTCTTCAGACAGTCTTTGCACTGACTGTCCTTCCTACCTGGAAAACTTTTCTTCCAGAGATCCAGATGACTCACTTTGTGCTCAAGGGCCCTTTTCTGGAACTCTGTCTAGCATAGTCCCTGACCTTCCTTATCCCTTTTCCTTGACAGGTATTTCTTTCCAGCACTTATCATTCTCTGACTGCGTTGCCTAGTGACTTGTTTATGATGCCTTCCCTCACTAGGGTGTAAGCTTTACGAGGGCCATGTTTTTGTTTCATCTGCTTACTACTCTGTATTCACTCTAGTGTTCAATACATAGTTTGCTTCAATGAATATGATTTAAAGGGTTAAATGTAAAGGAGCAAAGCACATCTAGGAACAGAGGGAGGCCAGTGTAGTTATATGTAATGGGGATAGAAAGAGGGGGGATAGAAAGAGACAAGACAAGAAAAATAGGTAGGGGTCACAGAACTACTGGATGATGTGGACTTCATCCCTGAGCTGAATCTTCATTCTGTGAGCAATGCAAAGCTCACAGAGTGTTGGGATGGAATTTCCATTTTAAATGAGTTTCTGGTTTTATGGTTGGGGCCAGGGGAATGTGGATGGATAGAGAGCAGCCTCTAGATATGATAGAGATAATGGTGCCTTGGATTGGGGTGATGGTGGTGGAAATGGACAGAAGAAGAACTCAAGCAGCATTTATGACATAGAATTGGTGGGATATGGAAGTAGATTTGGATGTTGCATCTGAGAGATAAGGAGAGATGAAGAATCTGTCCAGACTTTTTGAATTTTGAAGCTAGTGGATAGTATAGTCCATTTGCTAAAAATGGAAATTCAGAAAAGGAGTCATATGTAAAGGCAGGAATGGATGGGGGAAGAGTTGGAAAAATGAAACTCCATACTAATCCCTGAAACACTGGAATTTTAAGATTTTAATTCAATATTAGGTATTCAACCAAACCCAGGGATTTTGGAATTTGGTGAATTAACTCAAAAATATTTATTGAACATCTGCTTCTGGCACTAATTGGACTTAGTTGGGTTTTGCCCTCAACTAGGGGAGTCAGATTAAATTACTATACAAATTTTTAAAAAATTTATAACTTCAGACAATATGAGGCAAAACAAGTATAAATAAAGTGATGAAAAGTGGAGAGTGTGGGAGGTAGAGTGTTTTTAGACAGGATGAGCAGGGAGGGGCCTTCGGAAGATAATGTTTGAATGAAGCCTTTGAGATAGAGTCATTCACACAAATCCATGGGGAGACCACTCCTGAGGGAGGAAAGGGAGCGGAACATTTACTAAGCTTAAGGATGAGTGAGGTCAGTGGAGCAGGAGCCAAGGGGGTGGTAGGAAGACTTGCAGGGGAAAGGTTGGAAGAAGCAGGCGAGATAAATCAGGTTGGCCCTTTCTGCCAGCGTTGGAAACTATATAATTAACCGTACTGAGAAACTATCCCTAGAAGGCGAGTGATCTTATTTGTTAGGTGTTTCTAAAGGTCACTCTAGCTGCTAGGTCAAGAAGGGACTGGAAGGGGCAGGACAGGAAGGAGGCAAACCAGGAAAGACTTTTCTGTAGGAATCAAGATGAACAGTTAGGGTGAAGGTGGGGATTAGCAGCCCGAGAGAAAAAGATCGGACAGCTGCGACTTTTGGTGATGAGAGGGGAGGAAAAGTGAACAAGACTTGTTTTCACTGAGATAAAAAGATGGATGTGCAGGTAAATTGGATGAGACCAGCACAAGCAAAGGTAGTGCCAAATCTGACCCAAAGTTGAGCTAAACTTCATTTTCTCAGTAAAGTTCTTATGCATAGTAAGACCTCCACCCAGAGGGTGGACATAACACTTTTTTAAGCACATTTTTGGCCTGTGAAAACTCACATTTGAGCAGTAACTATACTGTACCCTATCCAGAGACTCCTCCCCTATTTAAATAAGTTCATGAATAATTAATGACATTCTGTTGAGACCCTATAAAGGGCATCATTTGTTTGGCGCTGCTGTCTGTGGAGTAGCTGGCTCTTTGCAAACTTCAGTGTTCTTTTCCTGGGGCTGCTTGTAAGGCAGTCAGCTACAAGGGTGATCAAAATATATAGTGAATATTCAAATTTAAAAATTTATTAGGCAAAAGACACATTGCCATTAACTTCCCCCTCAAAATACTCCTCACATACTTATGCCATTGTTCTTGTAACTTTCTCTTAAAAAAATATAGTGGAAACAGATGATAAGTACCATCCAACAGAAAGGTAGGCTCATAGGAACATCAGGTGTGTACTCATCCACCTTACTTACCTGATGTGGCACTGTGTGTCTTCTGGCTCCTTCCCAAGGAAAATTCATCTTAAAAGATAAACATGTTGAATCACTTCATTAAAACAGCCATGACAGCACAGCTAAAGACATTCATTAAGGAGGGCTTCATAAAGTGAACTGCTTCTGACAGTGGCAGGAATAATGGGACAAGTGTGTTTATGGGAGGAGTATTCTAAGGGGGATTAATAGCAATGTGTCTTTTATTGTGATAAATTTAGAAAAATGTTAAATATTCATTGCATCTTTCAACCATACCACACATATGTTTCTTTCCTATCCTAAATATTCATTATAGTCTCACTTTAATATTAATCCATGTTTGGTTTCCATTTACTGTGTTTAGATGCACACTAGCTTGTGATAATGGTGACCAGGCCAGGTGATTGGGTAGAGATAGAATGGATGAGTGACTTTGGGATGCTTTTGAGGGCAGAGCTGCCAGGACTTGCTGCTGGGTTGGGTGTGTATATCAGTGTCACTCTGTCCTGAGCATTCAGGTGAATGGTGTTATTTGAGATACAGTATGTGGAATACAGACCTTCAGTGGACTTTAGGATATCACTTCCTGGAAAGGAATAAGGTTTACTTAGTCTACATGGACAGTGAAGTTGGCAGGACTGAGCCAGATCAGAGGGAAGCTTTAGGCTAGGGCAGAGCAGAATCCCCTAGACAGGTGATGGTGTGACTTTAAGGTCATATGCGGCAGCAGTGACACAGGAACAGAGTGGCTGAGCTCCCAGGAAGGTGTTCTCCTATGAGATGGTAACCAATAGGAAAAGAGCCAAAGATTTCTTCCATGCTGCCCACTTCTACCCTGGAGCTCATGGAGCTAAGAGAATGAGGCCTGGAGGGCACTGGTTCCAGTGAGCCTTGGCATTCAGGGAGAACCTGGGCTTCAGGGATGCCAGAAGTAGGGGAAGATGCCAGGGTCTGTCGCAGGGGGACCTCAGTGGGGTGTGCAGCATGAAGTCGGTACAGTTCAATGGGGAATTTTGGGAAAGGAAAATGATACATTTTGACATCTAGAGTGGATCAGTTTTTAAACAGTCTTCTTTTTATTCAACAAAATTATTTTTAGTAGTACTCATGGAATGAATACAATAATAATACTAATAAGTGGAAAAGAAACTTAGTAAAATGTTTTTTATTGAACTTCATATTTATAATCATGCCAGTGAAATAAGTAAAAGTAAATGAATAAAATATTATAGAAAAAATTTAAATGTAAGACATCAATAGTTTGTAATCATGAAAACATATTTTGAGTCAAGGGGAATAATGTATACTTATGTATTTGTCTGTCATAATAACAAATGATGACACTACTAGGTATGTGTTCTTGATTTGTTTTGCTGCTTCAGAAAAAGCAACATTTTAAAAAGAATTACTTTTATTTTTTAATTTAAAATTCTTTTATTTTAAGGAGAATAAAACAAAACAAAACAGAACAAAGCAAATCAGAATAGAACAATGCAAGCAACACAAGACTTCACAACAAGACAAGAGGAAATCAACAGTGGCTACCATAATACCTCTTGTTTTCTTCAAAATGGTTGTCCATACCTTCACACACAATGCACTCAAATGAAACAAAATAGTACAAAACCAATAAAAAAGAGTTAAAGCATTATGGGACTTCAAAACAAGACAATAGGAAATCACCAATGGCTACCATAATGTCTCTTGTTCTCTTCAAAATAGCTGTCCATATCCTTATATGCAATGAAATCAAATAATAGAAAACAGACTAAAAATAATCAAAACAAAAGAATGAAAGCATTACAAGACTTCAAAACAGATAACAGGAAATGAACAAAGTTACTGTAATGACTCGTTTTCTTCAAAATAGCTATTCATACCATCACAAATAAAACAAAATATAATAAAACCAATTACACAAAAGAATGAAAACATTATAGGATTTCAGAACAAGATAGTAGGAAACCAACCATGATTACTGTAATACATCCCATTTTGTTCAAAATAGCTGCCCATACCACCAGGTAGAGTAAAATCTAATAAATCAAGACAGAACAGAAACAAACCTAACAAAACTGTGAAAACATTACAACAATTCAGGGCAAGACAATAAGAAATTAACATTGGTTATCACCTTGTCCTTCTAGGTATTTCTTCTTCTATCACTTTTATAGTATCTATTGTGTTTTTGGATCCCACTAACTCCTTCTGTTTTTTATGCTAGTGTTCACCCGTATGAGTTCAAACTATTTCATCCATGAACATGACCTCCAGTTGCATCCATTTACCTACAAGACTCTTGAGATTATCTTACTTTATAGGGTGGGTAGCTTTCCATTGTATGAAACTACCATTATCTTTCTTATCCATTCTGAGGTTGATGGGAAAATTACTCTTGCTTTTTCTGGTCTCCTGCCACATGGAATGATTGTTTTCTCCCCTTTGATTTTCAGCCTATGAATTTCCTTTTGAGTTAAATGTGTTTCTTATATACAGTATATCAATGGATCTTGTTTCTTGATCCACTTTCCCTGTGTTTCTTTCTACTGCTGACCTGAGGCCATCTACATTAATGATTATAACCAGCATACATTGGTTCGTCTCTGCCATGCCATCCTCCTACTCCTGGCCCTCGACTTCATTCAATTGCCTGTACTGTTTGGTGATGCCCCTCTGCTTCTGTTCCTGGAAACATGGACATCTTTACCTCTCTCTAGAATACCCTTCAGCACTCTGTGGGATTGGTTTGGTGGTCATGAATTCCTTCAGTTATTCTTTCTTTTTTTTTTTTTTTTTAATTTGAAAGAGAATAAAACAAAAGGGGGCAGTACAGAACAGATCAGAACAGGACAACATAGGCAACACAGTACTTTACATTAAGTCAACTGGACATCAACAGTATCTAACACCATATCTCTTACTCTGCTATAGTTGAGCATAGTTTCAATTACAATAATATCAAACATAACCCAATAGAATAAAGCCATCCATATAGTGAAAGAATTACAGGGCTTTCTGAACCGAATAACAGAAAATGATCAATGCGTATTATAATATCTCATTTTTGATAAAAAAGAAAATTGTTTGAACTACCACACATACTCAGAAGTCCTACCCTGCCTTTTTTGTTCTACTACCATTGGTTCTATCCACCACATTGTGTCTCATTGGAATTTGAACATGTGTGATAGTTCAGGAGACGCTCTTGCTTCTGGTTTCCCTGCCCTGGGGTGGCCGCAGCTCCCCAGACCACAGTCACTTTCCAGGGCGGCAGGCTGCTTACTGGTTGGCTCGGCACCCTAAGTTCCAGCATGGTGCGGAACTCAGGAGATGCTCTTGCTTCTGGTTTCCCCGCCCTGGGGTGGCCACAGCTTGCCAGACCACAGTCACTTACCAGGGCAGCAGGCTGCTTACTGGTTGGCTCGGCCCCCTAAGTTCCAGCATGGCGCGGATCTCAGCCTTCAGTTATTCTTTACCATGGAAGTATCTTATTTTTCCATCAATTTTGAAAGATAGTTTTGCAGAGTACATTGATAAGGGTTGGAGGTTGTTTTCTCTCAGGATTTGAAACACATCACTCCAAAATATTCTTGACTTGATGGTTTGTGTTGACAAGTCTGCTGTGATTTTGATTGGCTTTCCTTTGTATGTTATCTGTTTCTTTTCTCTAACAGTTTTTAATATTCTATTTTTGTGCTGAATTTCTGGGATCTTTATTATATGTCTGGTTGTAGATTTACTTTGATTATAACTAGTTGGAGTTCTGTATGCTTCACTTATCTGTATACCAGATCCTTTCCTTATGTTTGGGAAGTTTTCCTCTATTACTTCTGTAAATAGCCTTTTTCTTTTTCATTTGGGTTGACCCCTGCTTCTTCATTGATACCTATCACTCTTAAATTATTTCTCTTTGCATCATCTTGCAAGGATTGAATTGTTATTTCCTGGTTCCTTGTTATTTTTAAAAGATCTTTCATTTCATGATTGCTAGCTGAAATCCTGTCTTCAAGGTCTGAAAGTCTGTCTTCAGACTCTTACAAACAGTTTTGCCAACATTTGATTGACTTTTAAAAAAAATTTTATTTAAAGAGAAAAAAACCCAATAAAACAAAACAGAAAAAGAGTAGCAACAATGCAGAATTCCAAAGGAAAAAAAGAAAAGAACAAAAAAACCCCACTAAGAAATCACTACTTGATAAATTACATAATGTCATCTTAGAAATAGTTGTTCAAGTTACAAAATTAAAGCATACAAAGTAGACATTCAAACAGTGAGACGGTTAACAGTTTTGCCCAACAATCTAACAAAACAGTAACATGGTCATCTATCTTACACACTTAAACATACATACAGTTATATCCTTTAGAGCACTTTCTTTTCCTCTCTTTTACAGTAGCAATTATGCATTTTGGGTTTTATTACTCCTACAGTTCTTATTACTTTTTACACAATGTGTAAAAAGTAATAAGAGACACAATGTGATATTTATAAATATGATTCTTATTTATTTCACTAATGATGATAGTCTCAAGTTGTCTCCATTTCCCAATGAAGGCCTCAAGGTCATCCATCTTCATAGCTGAGTAATATTCCATTGTATAAAAATACCACATCTTTTTCATCCACTCTGCAGTTGATGGGCATTTTGGTTGTTTCCAAGATTTAGCTATTACAAATTTTGCTGCTATAAACATGGTGCACATATATCACTGTGATACGAACTTTTCAGTTTTTCTGGGAAAATACCCAGGAGGGGAATAGCTGGGTTGAATGGAGCTTCCAATCCTAGTCTTCTGAGAATTCTCCATGTTGATTTCCATAGTGGTTGCACCAGTCTACACTCCCACCAACAGTGGAGCAGTGTTTCTTTTCCCCCTGAAGCCTCGCCAACATTTGTTACCAGTTGATTTCTTGATGGCAGCTATTCTTTCTGGTGTGAGATGATATATCAATGTTGTTTTAATTTGCATTTCTCAAATGACCAGTGATGGTGAACATTTCTTTATATATTTATTTGCCATTTGTATATCTTCATCTGAGAACTGTGTGTTCATCTCAGATGCCCATTTTTGGAGAGGGTCTTTGAATTTGGGGGACTTGATGTTTTTCAACTCTTTATATGTTCTTGATATAAGCCCTTTTTCTGAGGGGTTGCTGGCTAAAATTCTTTCCCATTCTGTATGTTTTCTTTTCACTCTGTTGGTGATTTCTTTGGAAGTGCAGAAACTTTTCAATAATATGAGATCCCAGTTGTTGACTCTCTGAAGAGTTTCCTGTGCAGTTTGTGTTTTGTTCATGAATTCTCTGCCTACCCCTATGTCTCCAAGACTTCTACCTACCTTATCTTCCAGTAGATTTAGTGTTTCTGTTTTAATGTTTAGGTCTTTGATCCATTTAGACTTTAGTTTTGTGCATGGTGATAGGCATGGATCTAGTTTCAGTCTTCTGCATATGGAGAGCCAATTTTTCCAACACCATTTATTAAAGAGGCTATTCTTCCTCCAGTGCACATGTTTAGCCCTTTTGTCAAATATTAGGTGGCTGAGTGTCTTTGTGCTTATACTTGCATCTTCTAATCTGTTCCATTGATCCTCAGGTCTATTTCTTTGCCAGTACCATGTTGATTTTATCACTGTGGCTTTGTAGTATATTTTCAAGTCAGGAATTGAGATGCCACCTGCCTTGCCTTTATTGCCCAGAATTGCCTTTGCTAATCTAGGTTTCTTCTGTTTCCAAATGAATTTTAGGAGTGTTTTTTCTAGATCTGTGAGGTATGTCAATAGTATTTTGATTGGGATTGCATTAAATCTGTATAACAGTTTTGGGAGTATGGCCATTTTCACAATGTTCATTCTTCCTAGCCAAGAGCAAGGAACATCCTTCCATTTTCTAATATCCTCTTCAATCTCCTTTTTTAGCATAGTATAATTTTCAGCATATAGGTCTTTTCCATTCTTAGGTTGATTCCTAAGTATTTCATTTTTTTAGATGTTATTGTGAAGGGTGATATTTACATTATTTCTCTCTTGGTGAGTTTCTTGTTTGTGTATAGGAATGCTGTTGACTTTTGCATGTTGACTTTGTATCCAGGTACACTGCTGAATTTGTTTATTACCTCTAGTAGTTTTTTAATGGAGTTTTTTGGTCTTCTATATAGCGTATCATGTCATTTGAAGATAGTGATAATTTATCTTCTTCCTTTCCTATCTTTATTTCTTTTATTTCTCTCTCTTGTGTGATTACCCTGGCTAGTGTTTCCAGAACTATATTGAAAAGGAGTGGTGATAGTGGATATCCTTGTCTTGTTCCTGATTTTAAAGTGAAAGCTCTTAGTTTTTGTCCATTTAGTATAATATTGGCTGTTGGTTTGTCATAGATGGCCTTTATAAGGTTGAGGTAGACACTGTATATTCTGCGTTTCTGAAGGGTTTTTGTCATGAACATGTGTTGGACTTTATTGAAAGCTTTTTCTGCATCTATTGAGATAACCATGTGGTTTCTATTTTTGGCTCTGTTGATATGGTGTATTACATTTATTGATTTGTGTACGTTAAACTATCCCTGTGTTCCTGGAATGAACCCCACTTGGTCATGATGTATAATCTTCTTGATGATTTGCTGCATTCTATTTGCCAGTATTTTATTGGGAATCTTTGCATCTATGTTCATTAGTGTGATTGGCTTATAGTTCTCCTTTTTAGTTGGGTCTTTCTCTGGTTTTGGTGTAAGAATAATACTTGCATCCAGGAATGATTTAGGGAGGATTGCTTTCTTTTCAATTTCATTGAAGAGTTTAAGGACTATTGGCATCAAATCTTCTCTAAATTTCTTGTAGAATTCAGCCATGAATCCATCAGGACCTGGGATTTTCTTTGTTGGTAAGTTTTCTATTACATTTTCAATTTCAAAAGCTGATATTGGGTTATTCAAAATTGGTGTATCTTCTTGGTTGAGCTTTGGTAGGTCATATGTTTCTAGAAATCTGTCCATTTCCTCTGTGTTTTCCACTGTAAGTGAGTAGAGGTTTTCAAATGAGGTATTCATGATCTTTTGACTTTCCATGGGATTTGTAGTAATTTCCCCCTTTTTAGTCCTTATTATGTGAATTTGGTTTTTTTTCTTTCTTTTTCTTGATAAAGTTAACTAGAGGTTTGTCAATTTTGTTTATTCTCTCAAAAAACTAGCTTTTTGATTCATTAATTCTTTGTATTTTTTTTAGTTTCAATTGCACTGATTTCTGCTCTAATCTTTACAATTTCTTCTTTTCTATGAGCTTTGGGTTTAACTTGCTCTTCTTTTTCTAGAAGCTTGAGATGAAGTATTAGGTTGTTTATTTGTGCTCATTCTGTTTTCTTGATATGACAGTTTATTGCTATATATTTCCATCTTAAGACCACCTTCATTGCATCCCACAGATTAAAATAGGTTGTTTCTGGATTTTCATTGAATTGTAGGTATTGCTTTATTTCTTCTTTAATTTCATCTGTAGCTCACTGGTTGTTCAAAAGATTATTATTTAATTTCCATGTATTTATGCAGGTTTTGCAATTTCTTTTGCCATTAATTTCCAACTTCAGTGTGCTATGGTCAGATAGTATGCATGGGATAATTTAAATACCTTTGCATTTACTTAAGAATGTTTTATGGGATAATATATGGTCTATTTTGGAGAATGTCCTGTGGGCAGCCAAGAAGAATGTGTATTCTGCTGTGGTTGGGTGGAACGCTCTGTAAACATCTAGTAAGTCCAATTGCTCGCAGGTATGATTCAGTTCTATTATTTCTTTGCTGACTTTTTGTCTATCTTCATCTATCTCTTTGTCACAATGGGCTATTAAGGTCCCCTGTAATTTTATTCTTGTGTATTTGGTTTTTCATGCCCTTTAGTATCTGTCTTATATAGTTCGGTTCTCCCGTGTTTGGTGCATATTTATTTATAATTGTTAGTTCTTCGTCTTGAATTTTTCCACTTGTGAGTATGTAGTGATCTTCTTTGTCTCTTTTAATCATTTTAGGTTTGAAGTTTACATTGTCTTCTTTTTTTAGGTTTGAAGTTTACATTGTCTTCTTTTTTTATGGGTTCCTGTTGCATGGAATACTGTTTTCCATCCTTTGACTTTTTTTTAAAAACTTTTTTAAAATTTTATTTTAAAAAGGAGTAAAATTAAACACAACAAAACAGAACAGAATGGGACATAAGAAAGCATACATTTCAAAGCAAGACAACCAGAGATCTTCACTATCTGTCATATTGTCTCTTGTTTTCTTCCAAATGATTGTCCTTATCTTTGTATATGGAGAGCTCATATTAAGTAACATAGTCAATCTTTTCACAAGATGTGTAGTTGACTGGTTCCCACTTGCTAGGCCGGGGGGAGTGGTAGGGGGGACACGGGATACGGGACAGGATGACATGAGATGTCTGATTCTCAGCCCACATGCAGTCAGGATCACAGTTGACCCCAGAGATGGGAAGAGTTCCTTGTTCTCCTGGCACCCCAAGTGAACCATACGGTGCAGGTCCCGATGCACCAGGGTCTCTCTCCTTCGGGCTGCCTAAAGTCGGCCACACTCTCAGCCACCCCCCAGAGAGGGGAGGAGTTCCTTGTTCTCCCAGCACCCCAAGTCAACTGCACTGTGCAGGTCCCGCTGTGCCAGGGTCTCTCTCCTTTAGGCAGCCGAAAGTCTGCCACACTCTCAGTTGCCCCCCAGAGAGGGGAAGAGCTCCTTGTTCTCCTGACACCCAGAGTCAACCACATGGTGCAGGTCCCGAGGCACCAAGGTCTCTCCCCTGCAGGACCCTTAAAGTCCACCATACTCACCTGGTATTTCTTTCTGATGAATTGACCATTCCATTTCCAAAGTTCTGAAATGGCCAACAGACCACAGAAAGAATTCTCTTTAGGCTCCTGTTTGAAACCAGCAGCTACAGCAATCTTTGACTTTTAATCTATGAGTTTCTTTTTGATTCAGATGTGTTTCTTGTATACAGCATATTGTGGGATCATGTTTCTTGATCCAATCCATCAAACTGTTTCTTTTGATAGGTGAGTTGAGCCCATTTACATTTATGGATATCACTGATATGTACTGGCTTGACTTTGCCATGTTGTGCTCCTATTGTTAGTTTCCTGCTTTTCTCCCTTGTTTAATTTTTCATTCAGCCTGGTAATTTCTCTCTGTTGTTGTTCTTGAGATTGTGGTCATTTTTATCTGTATCTAGGATGTCCTTCAGTTGGTTTCTAAGTCTTTCTAAGATTGGTTTGGTGGACATGAATTTCTTCAGTTGTTCTTTGTCATGGAAGTATTTTGTTTCTCCATTAAATTTGAAAGACAGTTTGCTGGGTATGTCAGTCTGGGTTGAAAGCTGTTTTTTTTTTTTTTTTTTTTTTTTTTTTTTTTTTTTTTTTTTTTTTTTTTTTTTTTTTTTTTTTTAGGGCTTGAAATACTATAATCCAAGCTCATCTTAACCTCAAGGTTTGTGCTAAGAAGTCTGCTGTGATTCTAATAGGCTTTCTTGATAAAAGGTGAATTGTGTCTTTTCTCTAACAGCTTTTAGTATTCTGTTTTTATACTGTAGGCCTGAGATCTTAATTATTATATGTCTGGGTATATATTTGTGTTGGTTATGACTGTTTGGCATTCTATATGCCTCACTTATTTATATATCAGATTTTCCCCCATGTTTGGGAAATTTTCTGCCATTACTTCTGTGAACAGCTTAGTTATATCCTTTGCATTGTCTCCTGCCTCCTCACTGATGCCTATTAATCTAACATTGTTTCTTCTGGCATCATCTTGAAACTGCTGGATTTTCATTTCATGCTGCTTTGCTGTTTTTATAAATTCTACCCTTTCAAGATTGCTATCTGTGATCCTGTCCTCAAGGTCCAAAATTCTATCCTCAGTTTCATTTAAGCAGCTTTGCAGGCTTTCAGTACAATTTTTTTGTTTCTTGCATATCTCTTTGAATTTGCTTTGTAGAGTCTGCTTATTTTCTGCATTGTTCATTCAAAGTTTCAATCAATTTCCCATGCTCCTGTATGATTTTTTTTATCTATTTCTTCTCTAGCTATGTTGAACAACTCATTTACTAAGGTTGTTACTTTTGTCTTTACATAAGACATTATTTCTAATTTGAGTTCCTCTATAGCCTCATGGATTTCTTTCTTTATTTCATTTGCTATCTTTTCAGAGATTTCTGGTGTATGACTTTTAAGGTCCTCTATTTCATTATTGCTTGTACTTGCTCCTGACGGACTAGATGTTGGGATTGTATTTTGCCTTTTCATTTAGTCATTTTCACCATTTGGGTAAATATCTGGTCTTTCTATCCCAACAGTCACAACTTTCTGTAGTGTGTGTTTTAGAGTCCTATTGTGTGGTTGATATTTGTCAAATTGCTGAGTATCAGAATGAAGAGGAGATCCAGTCTCCTGAATTCCTCCTACAGGGCCTGTTGGGTGAGTCCTATATTCTTTCTGGGCTAACTAGCCTAGAAGTGTTGATGTAGGGCAACTCTTAGTTCCTGCTGTTGTTATATCTTCAGGTTGTTGCAGGTCACCAGATCTCCCTGGCTATAGTGTTTGTGTCAGCTGAGGCCCTACTGTGTCACTGGGGATCTCATAAGTTCTTTTAATTTCCTCTAAGTTAGGGCGGGGTGATAATGGCACACTCCTCAACCTGTGTGATGTTCTCTGTGTGGGGGAGGGTGTTACCCACTCTCTTGCCAGTTTCACCAAGGTCTTACAATTGGAGGGAGTTTCACTTCCGTTCCTATTTATCCACTGCAGACCTCTATTTTTGGGGGCAAACTCACTACACTGACTGGAGCCTGATGAAGTCTTCTGTCTGGGTGAAGGGTTTCTGAGTCTCTCATCCAGCCATCACGGTAGTCCACTGTAGTCCAAGGTTCTGATAGACTACACTGGGCCCACTGGACTGGGCCCAGTGGAAGGGTGGGCCCAGTGGTGGCAGTCCCAGGCAGCTCAGGCCCACAGAGGGCTTCTGCGATGTTCCTGGTGGAAGGGCGTGCTTACCCACTGGTCCTGGTAGAAGAGTGGGCCCAGCAGCCATGGTGCCAGGCAGCTGAGGCCTTCGGCTGGCTCTGCAATGCTCCCAGTGAAGTGCAGGCCCAGCAGCTGCAGTCCTAGGCAGCCTGATTGACTTTTTAATTTCCTGGGGATCTCTTTGAATCTGTTTCATGCATTGTAATTCTTTTCTATATTGTTCATTCAAGATTTCCGTCATTTTCCTATGCTCCTCTATTTTATCTGTCTTCTTTAGATATGGTGAACAATTCTTTCATTATGTTTTTTATTTCTTCTTTTACCTGAGACATTATTTCTGATTTGATTACTTTTATAGTCTCATGAAGTTGTTTCTTTACTTCAGTTTCTATCCTCTCAGAGGTTTCAGGTGTGTGCCTTCCATTTTCTTCCATAATTGTGCCTTCCAGACTTATTCTCTGTGGGCTGGAGCTCTGAGATTTCCTTTTGCTCCTTCATCTTGACATTTTCCTGGGTTCCTCCCAACAAGCTGGTTGTGGGGTCCCAGGCACTTCCCACAGTGGCTGCTCCTCCATGGTGTAGGTGAGTGGGACAGGCACCTGTGTTCCTCTGACCCCAGGTTTATAGGGAGGTAGCAGGGCATGGGGAAGGCTTCTCCAGGCCTGTGCAGTTACACGAATGGCCAAGGCTGTGTGGTGGTGGGGCTGCTTCTCTCATTCTGTGTGTCTATACTGGGACTGTCACGATGATGACAGGCACACAGGGGTGTATCTTTCTGATTCTTCCAGTGGGTGATGGCAGCCCTAAGAGAGCAAGGGCTTCCAATGGTGGCCTGTGGGTGGGGTGTGTGGGGGCTTACCTGGCTGTGTGTCCCTGTTCCCACTGGCTGCCTACAGGAATCAAGCCTTTCAGAGGCCTGGTGGGCAGGCAGAAGTGGATCTGCTGGCTCTCTCTTCCCATACTGGTTGCCTACAGGAAGGAGCCTTCTAGTGGCAAGAATTACTTTTAATATTAAAAATACTATTCAAACTTAGTAAAATAGTTCACAGGTGAGCTAAAATTTGTTTCTAAATAAAAGATAGTACTTTGCCATTTGAATTGTCTCACTAGTTTGAAAATGTCTACACAAAAATTTCACATGGCCCCAGAAGGACAGAATCCATGAATGAATCCATTTAGGTTCTCCTGTGTTTTACTGTCACTGTGCTAGCTTTGTTTATTTAGCAACATTGCCTGAAACACAAGAATATGTAGTATCAAGGGAGCCAGAGACAGAAACTGCTCCTGAAGTGAGCAGGAATAATCCAGAGTATTGTGATGTTCAAGAAATGAATGTTTTTCAAATCTTGATTTGTGGGGTCAACTGTGTACCCCTTGGTGCTATGGGCCAACCTGCACAGGTAATTCTATTTTTGATAGGAAATAAACACTGCAAAGGGCTAATGTGAATATAGATTGTATATATGTGTGTATAAAATACATATTTTGAAGTACAACAGTAGCCACAGCAATTGTTAGGATTTTACCAACATAAGAAGTTTTGGGTGAAGGATATTTTATCACTGACAGTGTGGAGCATCATCAGTACCGGGCGAGGGTAAAGAGATTGACTTTCAGTCAGTTTTCTTACTCTGTTAGGAATTTCTATAGACAATACATCTTTATTACAGTCCTCCCCTACTTGCTGAGGTTAGAAGAGCTCATGGTAGGGGCAGCAGTAGGTGATAGGGTGATGGCATGGATCCACCTGGGTTGGGGAGGTACAAAGGTTCTCCTCCAAGAGGTCCTACTGAGAGTTTTGAGGGTGGGGATTGCCCAGTCTTCTGTGGTTTCTTCATGTGTTATGGGTGAGACAGTGCTGGGCTTCCTGCCTGCTGGAGCCCAGAAGCTCTGATTGTATCTTTTTGTCTGTGCTTTACTTTCTTCTCATTGCTTCTTTAGATATTTTGTCTGCCTTCCTTCTATGTCTTTCTCCTCTCTCTCCCTCATCTCTCCTATTTGTCTGCTCCCCTCTCAGTCTCAGGGTATCCTCCCCTCTCTGTTCCTGTTCCTACCCATCTTTCCTCTCCCTGTCCCTCTCTGGCTCATTGATTTTCCTCTCTCTGCCTCGGCCTCATAGCCTAAGCTTCTCTATTTGGAATATGAAGCAGTGTGAGGGAGCAGGCTGGACACTTCTGACTGCACATCCCCACCTTCTGTGGGACACCCTCCCTGCATTCTTAGTCCTTCTCTTGGGGCATATCTAAAAGCCAGAGTTTGGACCCACCCTGATGATCAAACCTGAGGGCTGGTGGTGGATTTCAACCATTCAGTTGGGGGTGGAGGTGACAGTACACAAAAGCTGCAACCCATTGCTGGGTGTAGGGACTTGGGCAACAGAAAGACAGGGAAATTGTGAGTGGAGTTCAGTTGGAGTCTAAGGGACATCATCTTCAGTCCTGTCTTTGAGGTTCCCCTCTCTGGGTTTGTCTGAGGCAAGAGGAATTCCCACTTTCCAGGGTGACACCTTCATTAATTTTCTCAGGGTTTTTGCACTTCACTCTTCTCTCCACCTGGAATGATCTTCTGCTAAATATGTGAACTGTTTGCTCTTTCACCCCTTCAAGTCTTTGCTCAAATATCCTTCCTAGGAAATCTTCCCTCATCATCTATTTCCCAGACCTTTCTATTTAATTCCCCTTTTCTGCTTAGCATCTATTACCTAACACATATACATTTGATCATTTTCTATTGTCTGTCTTCCTCAGTAGCATGTAAGCTCACCAAGGACAGGGAACTTTGTCTATCTTACTGAGGCTGCATTCCCAGTTCTTAGAACATTCTAGTACCTCAGAGGCACCTGCTGCATGTTTGTTAAATGATGATAGACATCCTGGTCAGGGTAGGTGCTGCTATTGTATGGGTCAGCATTTACTGAATGACTACAGCTCTCTGACTCAGCAGCATTTGGCATTTCTGAGCTGCTGCTCTCTTGTGCCCTGACGACAATGCCCTTGTGCTGATGGCGGGGAGAACCCCTGCATAACCTTGAAGCCTCAGCACATGCCTTCCTCAGCACTTCACTTGTTCCCCAGGTGGCTTTGACCTCTGTCTCCACCTGCTCTCCCTTTATGCTCCACTGAACACCTGTGGCTCTTGAGAGATCATAAGCTTCTGAGTCAGCCATGACTCACATCCTTACTTTATCTCTTTCTGGCCATTGACAAATGGGTTAAGCCCTCTGGATCTCAGTTTCTCCATCTACAAAATAGAGAATATAATGTAATGTAATATAATATAATATAATATAATATAATATAATATAATATAATATAATATAATATAATATAATATAATGACTGTAACATTCTCCTGACAGAGCAGACCAAGCATTAATAACCTTCTGTGAGATGGTTCATTCTCAGCAGGCCCAAGTCCGTCCCAGATTCCTGAGGCTGGTGGAGGCCATACCTGCCCCCTACAAGTCAAGAGACATAAACAAGACAATGTTTGGTGAGTGCTTGGGCTCTGAGAGGAGCCTTCTTGACCAGGTCACTGCTCAGAGAGACCCTGTATTGTAGAGGCACAGGTAGGGAGTCACCATGACTGTCCGTGACTGAACTTGTCATGTGCTGTCTGTGCTGCGGGATGTCCTGTGAAGCCCACGGTGAGGAAACCACTTTCCCATCGTCCATATCTGCAGATGAGCTTAGGCACATCTACATGCTTCCTTCGGCATGCCAGGCCTTTGGTGAGAGGCAGAGAACTCTGAGGAGGGACAGGGCCTCTCTAAGATAGTCAAGAATGGTCCCCAGACACTGCACAGGGCCATTATACTATTTATGAAAGACTGGACTTGAACATTCCTTCCAGTTCTGAAAACCTATAGTTTTAAGAATATCAGCTTCTTCATCCAGACAGAGTTTCTTCCACCAACAGTTTTTCGTTGCTCTTTATATTTGAAAAGCAGGAAAGAAGTGCTCAGGTCTTGTGTACCAACATGCAAGTTCCTTCTACCTTTAGGTCTCTTTGAGCCTGGGAAGGAATTCCTGGTCAGCCATAGTAGCTTCTTAGAGTGCTATAAATCAAAAGCAGTCTGGGTGGAAGAGAGAAGCAGGCACTGGGGTGTGCTTGGCTAATGAGCAAAGTGTGCAGCATCCTTCTTAACTGAGCATCGTTTCTTTAATGATCTTGTGCCTGTGAAACCCACAGATGCATTTTCTTGGAATTGTTTTCTTTACCTCATTCAGTACAATGTATTGAGTGCTGCTTTGCTAGTTGTAGGCTACATTCAGAGGATAATATTGTGCAAGACCAGATACTAAACCTATTGCTTGGCACTTGCTAGCTAAGGAGAACAGACCATTAGGAGTTCCAGTCCTTGAAAGAACTGTCCTAAGAGGACAGGACCTAAGAGGGTTGAAGAAAGGCCAGTGTTCATTGGAGGTCCATGAGTGCAAGAAGTAGAAACCATTCAAGTTAGCTCAGTCACAAGGGTTTGTTTTAAAGGAATTCGAGGACTCCAAGTGCAGGATGCATGGTCAGACCTTGTGAGTCTTAGAGTCATCAGACAGCTACTTTCTCTGTCAGCTCTCTCTAAGGAACATCACAGCTGTCCCTAAATTGTGACTTTAAGTCATGAAGTCTAGGGGACTTTCCAATTTGACTCCTTATATCATCAAGGGTCCAGCAGGACCAAGATGGCCACTTACAAGGAGTTAATACAGAAAAGTCTATGGAAGGGATAGTTTAAAGTTTAAAGTTTGGAAAACAAGGAGTACCAGAGCACCCTGAGGCTGGCTTCATGGAAAACTCTCTCCTTCAGTTTACCAGAGGGGTGTAGATTGGCAAGGATTGCAGCGATGGGAAGAGTTGTGGCCATGGGTCAGTGAACCCAGATACTGCCAATGTAGCTTGGAAGTAGGGAACCTGGAAGAAGAAGTTTCTCTGCTTTCCTGTGAGTCCACTTTTCCATGCCTTGTTGGTGCCTTGTGTTGGCCAAAGCTGACTGCAGATCTAAGAAGCCAAGAGATTAATCCACAGGTAGAATCCAGGCTTCCAGGGCCCTCAAATAAGCCTGGAGTGGAAGGATGGAGTGGAAGTTGAAGGGTTCATGGAGAATGTCCATGACTACTTTATGTGGTCTCTTCTTTTACTTTCAAATGCCTTAGCCAGAGAGCCCAGTTGTATCAGCATCACCCTCACTTTCCAGATGAACAAACCAAGGTGGATGCATATCCATAGTGTACAGGTGGTAGCACCACTGTGCCACAAATGGCTGGGAGCCCTGTGCTCAGGTAAGCTGCCCTGTCCTGGGTTGTTCTCCCGGGACCATTCCTGGCCCAAGCTATGGATGTACTTCCTGTGTCTCTGTGCAGGTATTTGAACAGGTGCCACATTCAAGTATGTCTTTAAAAATCATTACAGGAGTTTAAAAGTCATGGGCACTTAGGTATGAGCACACATGAATCTTTCAAAGTTCCTGCTCAGTGGAGTACTGTTCTTGACATTCTGCTGGATGCATTGTGGACTATCTAGTCCAGCCTCCCGTGAAGCTCCTCTCCATCTGTATTCAGACTCCATGATCCCCTCTGCCTGGTCTTTCCTGCAGGGCTGTGAGGAATGTGGAGTCAGTATACCTTTATGAAAGTTGCAGTCTGATTTTCATAGGTTCTTTACTCTTAATATAGTCTTGGACCATAGTTTTGACTTTGCTGTACTTAGGGTCAGTACTGCCACCTTAAAGGGCCTCACCTGGTTTCCAATGCAAGTAAATATTGTCCCAAAAGGTCTCTGTAGAAGCATTCTCATATTTTCTGAGATACATATTTGTCTTTTCTTTTCTGGGGTCCTTCAAAGGAAGAGGCTCCTTGTAGGAGAATCTGAAACTCCCCTCCTAGGAAGCTCTCCCAGATGCCTGATTTCCTCTGAGTGTGACTTAAGCTTGATTGGTTTAGTGAGAACAGAGTAGTCACTTGAGTTGTGTTTGGAAGCCTGCACAGCCTACTTTGCACAGAGCATGGAGTGGTCAGAAGCTCCCCAGCTGGCACAGCAGCCATTCTGGGGTGCCAGCTGTGTGCAGTGGCTGCCAGCTGTGAGGACCCAGATTCCAGGTGGTTATGTAGATTGGGTCACATCTGTATAGGCTAGGGTGCCAGTGAGTTGTGTGCCAGCTGTGTGTGTTTGGGTATCATCCAGATGTTGGGACAGGTTCCAGCTGTGTGGACTGGATTGTCAACCTTAAGGATTAAAATGACAGTCAGTTGTATGGGCCTGAGAGCCAGCTGTGTGCTTCAGGGTGCCAACCATATGCAGGGCCTGGGAGTCAACTGTGTGGGCTGAATTGCCAAGCCAGAGATGTAAACTGGGTTTAGCTGTGTGGACTGGGATGCCCCTAACTGTGTAGTCTTGAGGGCCATCCAGCTGTGTGGGTAGGGGTACTAGTTGTGAAAATAAGAGTGCTAAAATGAGCCAAATAAAGACCAAAACCCATCTGCGCTATTCACTTACTGCATGTGCTGCTGTTTATGGCACAGCAATTTCAGTAAATCAAGGTCACTGAATCAAATCGACTTTACCTAGTGACTTTGGCTTCAGAAGAGCAGATGTGTTTCCATGATAGGAAGAAAAAAAATACCCCTCAGAATAATAAACTGTCATTAAAAA
>PVJX010024113.1:0-28450 GCA_004027295.1 Dolichotis patagonum | reverse complement strand
AGGTCTGCAGACTTTGGATCCAAACAGCTCAGGCCACTCTAAGGTCCGGGAGTTTCAGGTCCCAAAGAGACAGCCTGAGATGCTGCTTTCTGGGAGACTTCCTGGGCATGAAGGGCGGGGCTACGGGCCCAAACAGACCCAGCCCAGATGCCGATCTCCAGGCAGTTCCCTGCGGATGAAGGGCGTGCTTACCAGTCCCAAAGACTATGTATTAAGAAGAGAGAGAGAGAGAGAGAGAGACAGAGAGAGAGAGACAGAGAGAGAGAGAACACATAAAGATAACAGATAAAGGGATTATTTTGAGATATAGTATATAAAAAGGAAGTCACAGCCAAAAGGATTAGGGGTGGAGCCTCATGGAGTTAGGCTCTAGAATGAAAAGGCAAATTCCTTACAAAGTTTCAACTATAAATAACATCTTAAAGGAAGAATTTTAGATATTATGTTTCCCTGTCCTTGTTTGATTTTGTGCTTTCCTATAAAGCATGGCAGAGTATGAAAATAAGAAAAACAAAGAGCTGCTTTTAAAAATAGCCATCTTAACCAAAATGGTGATGTGTAACTGTAGTCCCAGCTACTGGGGAGGCTGAGGCAGGAGAATCACTTGAACCCAGGCATTCAAGACCATCCTGGGCAACATAGTGAAACATCATTTCAAAAGGAAGAAAGAAAGAAAAAAAAAAACAAAGGAAAAAATCCATCTTGTTGTAAAAAGTCCATCTTGTTGTAAACTTTGACATAATTCAAAATTAAACTAAGAAAAATATTTCAGAATGAATTTTCTTTGGAAATTTTAGACTTCGTTGCTTTTAATCTTTTCATCCTTTTGAGACGTTATGGTGGTGGCTGGGAAGGTGATAAATCCCCTGGGCACAGTAAGTTATTACCTTTGTAGCATGACAAATTTTTTTTCATGACAAACCTATCAAAACCTTCATAAAGCCACAAAAATGGAATGTTTGCATAAAATGAGAAATTATCACACACACACACACACACACACACGCACACACACACAAAAACCAACCCTAAAGAAGCCCTGTATTTTCAACTTAAAACTCACCAATTCTGCAGGTCCCCCAGCTGGACAATGCATTGTTAGCTCCTCACTAGCTTTGCAGTAGGCAGCACCTCTAACACCTGGGTTGTGGTAACAGTGGCCCTGCTTGCGTCTCTGGGACCCTAAGTCTGCTTTTGCAGAAAGCAGGATCTACTGGTCTAGAGATGTCAGTCTTCCTACTGTGCCTGTCTCCACTGCTGTCCTAACACGTGGGTCATATTCTATCCAGCTCTGCACAGAGACACGCTGATCACTTAAACATGTCATTTTGTTTTACTTTGAGACAGGCCCTCACTATGTAGCCCAGGCTGGCTTGATCTTGTGATGATCTTCCTGCCTCAGCCTCTCAGGTGCTGAGGTTACAGGTGTGCATCACAACGCCTGGTTTAAACACATTTTATTTAAGACTACCAGTAGTGCTAACTGGTCCTATTGCTGATGGAGTTGATATGTGCATTCTTTTGCCTCTCTTTTCTGCCTCGACTCTTGTGCTCTTTAAAAAACCCACCAAAGTTCAAGCATCTGAGGTCCTTTAACCCCATGGTAAGGCCCAGAGCCTGGCTTGTTTTGGACAGGCTAATGGCGCCAGGCACAGGAAAATTCAACAGCCTCTGTAACAACTTGACCATGACCACCTGGTGGTCCAAGTCTATCACAAGAAAAAGTATCTTTTGGAACTGTGCCTCTGGCCAATGCGAATTGTCAGAATGTTAGTCACCTCAGTTACTATCTTGACCACTTGCTGATACCCTTTACCTGATACCCCAATTCAGCCGAACCGCTTCTCACCTCATAAAGCTTTGCTAGTGCAAGTGTCCGTGTTTGCAGCATCTGGTCCAGTCTCATCACTACCCTCACAGGGTCAAAAGATCCCATCATCCGGTATCATTTTCTTTTGTTTTGTTTTTTGAGACAGGATATCACTATGTAGTGCAGGCAGGTCCTGAACTCACTGTATAGCCCAGGCTGGCCTGTAACTCATGGCAATCCTCCTGCCTCAGCCTCTCAAGTGCTGGGATTACAGGCATATGCCACCAGGCCCAGCCACTTTCTTGATTTTAATGGTTTCTTTGATTTTGTTTGTTTGTTTTTCACCTTACTTGGTTCCATTTCCTTCATGATAGTAAGATCCAAAATAGCAACATTCCAGATTGTGTGTTTCTGGACAGAAAAGGTAATACAAGAGCGAAATTCAGAAAATCTGAAGCTTATCTCTTTTCTTTTTTCTTTTTTTTTGAACCTACAAAGTGAAGAACTTTAGAAAATAGTCATAATTATGGTGCAGATTTTCTAAATGGCCATCTTTTTCTTTGAAGCTTAGATAAACTCAGTATAAGCAAGGAAAACAGACTTTTTAAAAGAAGGGAAACAGAAACACATGAGAACAGGAAAACCCTAACTAACCCTGAAGGTTCTGCAGTAGGCTGGATGCACATTGTCTCTACTGAGAGTAACAGGATATGTGGCTGACACACTTGTCCACGAGGCAGCTGACTGTTCGCATAGAAAAAAAAGCTTTTAGAGAAGCTACAAACAAAACAATATTGGTGTTCATATTATCTCTGGAATGATATTCAATTTTCTAGACAGTGTGTAAAATTGGAGTTTGAATTTTTATTTCAAGCTGATCAGCTTATCAAATTCCAAGCTGATAAAAAAAAATCTGCTATTAAAACCATTCTCCAAATGCAAATTGACTTGAAAAAAGAGAGCTGGATGCTGGGAATGATTTTCTTGGATAAATGTCACAACATCTATTTTAATTTCTTTTGGACAGTGAAGTGGGTCATTGGGGATAACAAGATAATCACATCCTATAATTATCTTTTTGAAATCTGAGTCACAGTTGATTTAGTATTCAAGATTTTCAGTAAAATAAATGATTGTTAAAGTATATATCTCTATGTAATGTGTATATTCATATGATTCAAGTATACTTAGTAACTTAGTAGTACTTTAACGTTTTTTAACTCTCTTCAAAAAAAGTTTTTGCTGTGCTAGTTATTGAACCCAGGGCCTTATGCATGCGAGGCAAGTGTTCTACCACTGTGCCACATCTCTAGCCCCTTTCTAATTCTGTATGTGAATTATTAAACTTAAATGTCTAGTTGTTGTTTTTAGTATCACTTTGTTTTGTTAACAGATTAAGTGTTTTATGTAAAAATATTTGTTAAGAAGGAGACCCTGGACAGTGCTTGGGAGTGCACAATTTAAGATGGTAAATGCATAGTTTAATATGACTGAGGCTACTTGATGCATCTGTAATAACGAATGGCCAGCTGTGGTCTGGGGACCTGGACCAGTTGCAGACTTGCAAAGAGACTTTGGGCACACTCAGCCATTTTGTGCCTTATACCATGAATGCTTGTCTAGATTACTTTGCTTTCTACTGTAAAAAATATGGAAACCAATAGGAAAATAGTCTATTTACAAGTAATGGCAGGTTGTTTATTATCCTGAGTGTAAAATGATTAATATGTGTTTGGAGAAATTTCTGTAACTGTACTGTGAATGAGGAGGGATTGCGTTAGAGCTGGTATAGTTTCATGCTGTTCTACAGGGATTAAATGTAATTTAGGTGGTAGGCAAATGTTGAGCTTTGATTTTTGGAAGGCTTTTGTAATATTGACATTGTCAAATTTTGTGTGTAAAGCAGAAAGCCTAATTATCTTGGTCACGCAGACATGTATGTGCACTCTTACTGTCTGTCAGGCTCTGTGCTAAGGACTTCACATGCAGAAAATTATTTACTCTTCAAAATGTGAGACATACATAGTTATATCCCTATATATTTGATGAAGAAATACAGAGTGCAGAGTTCAGTTGAATTCTAAATTATCTTTTTAAGTAGATATATCCGTGTGGGTGTGTGCGATCCTGCATTTCCAGTTAGTGAGAAGTGTGAAAGTCACCACTCCATCCTAACGAGTGAAAACAAACTGGAAACTTCACAACTCAGATGCAGAAGAGAAGTGAAGCCATGGGGCAAACTGCCACCCCTCAAACGGAGGAGACAGATCCAGAGAATCATAGTATATGGAGAAGAAAGCCCCTATTGGCCAGGGTAGGAAACCCTGAATTGACAAGTTGGTGAAGGCAAAGTGGACAAGTGTGAGAATTGACAACTCCAAAAGGACCCAGTTACAGGGCTCCACAGGCTTTTGTGAGTAAATATTGGTGAAAAAAAAACTCTTGTGCTTTTTTAGGGGGAAGAGAGACAGAACCATTTTTAAACACATCAGAGCATTGCTCTTCTTAGTAAGGCCTAGGCTTTGGTCAGAACCTAAGTGACCCAGGGAAAGGAAATGTGCAACTCCAGCCACTCTAGCCACCTTGTTCCACGTAAGGTGGAGTAAGATGAGGAATGCTTGAAGTTCCTGGTCCCAAAATGCAGGCTCACAAAAAGACTGAGACTTACTCTTGGCACTGTAGAATCCTTCTTCCCCCACAACCTCTACCACATCATTAAAGGGCTGTCTACAGTAATTCTTTTACCCAGTGTCTTAGTCACTTTGTCATCATCACTGAGACACAGTACCTGACACCCACAGCTCACAGGAGTGAGGTTTATTTTGGCTCAAGGGTATAGTTTCTGGTGTGTTGGCTCAGTGCAGAAATGGCATGGTGGAAGGAGAGCCACTTGACAGCGTAGTGGCCAGGAACCAGAGTGAGAAGAAGGAACAAGAGGAAGACATACTGCCAGGTCATGTCCCCAGTGACCTCTTCAGCCAGGCCTCACCTCCAACAGCACACTCAGTTCTGCTGACCTCACAGTGGAGGAATCCATCATGAGCACAGCGCCCCATGACCCAGCCACCTTCCAAACACATGAGACTTCTGGGGGACATTTCATATTCAAACCATAACACCCAGTATGTCATGTCTGACTGTTGAAAAAATAGAACATGCATGAAACAAAACCAAAAAATATGGTTCCAAGAGAGTAAGCATCAGAATCAGACATGTCAGGGATGCTGAAATGGTCAGACAGGTAATTTAAGAGGCAACTATAGTTAATATGCCAAGCACTGTATCAGACAAAGTAGACAGCATACAAGAATAGACATGCAGTGTGAGCAGACAAGTGGAAGTCCTAAAAAAAAAAAAAAAAAAATATATATATATATATATATATATATATATATATATATACACACACACACATACATATGAGATCAAAAACAGTATAACAGAAATGACACTTCTAATTTACTTACTAGTACACTGGTCATAAGAGAGGAAACCATCGCCACATCCCTAAATGTAAAGCAACATGAACAAAGACTGAAAAGCAGGGCAGAACATGCAAGAGCTGTGGGACAGCTATGAAAGATGTCACGTACATGTAATGGGACTATCAGAAGGGAGTAGAGCATCAAGGAACAGAAGGCATATTCATGATAATAATTGCAGAGAATTTTCTCCGAATGATGGCAGAGAACAAACCATGGATGCCAGGAAGCTTGAGGGCATCAAGCTGGATATGTGCCAGAAATGTACACCTCGGCACATCATTTTCAAACTGTGAAACATCAAAGACATGGGGAAAATTCTGAAAGAAACCAGAAGAAAAAAAATCACTTTACCTATGAAAGAGCATAGATAAGAATTACGTTAGATTTCTCTTCAGAAACCACACAAGGGAAGAGTAGAGTGGAATATTTAAATCTGTAAGAGAAAATAACCACTAACCTAGAATTCTGTGCCCTGTGAAATTATTCCTCAAAAGTGAAGAAGAGATAAAAGACTTTCTCACACAAATTAAAATTGAAGGAGTTTGTTGCCAGTAAAAGATTTGCAAGAAAAATTAAAAGAAGTTCTTTAGAAAGAGTAAAAGTGATATAAATCAGTAATTTGGATCTATATAGAGAAAGAAAGATTACCAAAGAAGGAATAAGTGAAGGTAAAATAAAAAAAACTTTATTTTTCTTAGTTCATCTAACAGATAAAAATTTGTTCAAAATAATGGCAATAGTATATGAAATTATATGCTTATGTCTATATCATGCATGTTACATATTGTCTTAGTTACTTTTCACTCGTCGCTGAGACAAAATACCTGATGCCCAAAGTTGGGAAAGGAAAGGTTTATTTCTTACAGTTTTTGAAGGTTTCAGTCCATACTCAGTTGGCTCCAAGGCAGGGTGGCATGGCGGGGCCACAGTTCAGGGCAGCTGCAAACAGCAAGGCGGGAACCAGCAAGAGAGAGAGACACGCCTTCTTCCTGCCATTACATCACATCCCGGCTCCACTCCGTAGGAGGGTGTAACACTGACACCATCAATCCAAGCACTAGACAATGAACCAATCACAAATGCACAATGCAAATACATGAGGCCTGGGGGCCACTGACATAAACCATGACACATATATACATACATATATTATGCAAAATGAATGACAGCAACGGAATAGGAACAGTGGGATAGAATTAGGATTATTTTGTTATACAACACATGCACTACCTATGAAATGGTGTAATTTTATTAGCAAGTGGGCTTAGATTTGTTGTAAGTGTACAGTATATCACAAACTCTAGGCTGTCCACTAAAAAAGTAAAAAGGTATAGTTGACATGCTAAGAAAGGAGAGAAAGTGGAACCATATAAAACGCTTAGTTAAAACCATGAAAGCTAGGAGAAAATAGAAGACAAAAATAAGGACAAGGGCAGCATATAAAAAACAGTAATGAATATGACAAATGTTGTGACAATAATCACTTTGAATGCCAATAGTTAAAAACAATAATTAGAGCTTCCCAGAGTGGATCAAAAAACAAGAGCCAATTATATGTTGTCTATGTGCAACCCCCTTTTACAGACTAAACATTAAGGGATGCAGAAAGACACACCATGGTAACACTAATCCAAAGGAATCAAGAGTAGCTGCATTAATGTCAGACACAACCAACTTTGGAGCAGGAAAAATCACCAGTGATAAAAGGGGGCATTCCATAACAGTCAAAAGGTCGATTAGCCTCAAGGTCCTAACAATCCTGTGTATGCACTTAGTAAAATAGAATCAAAGTACATGAAGCAAAAACTGATAAAACTGCAGGGAGAAACAGATGAATACACCATCAGAGTTCTACTTTTCAGTATCCTGTTTCAGAAATGGACAGACCCAGCAGGCAGAAAATCAGTAAGGGGCTGGGGATTTAGCTCAATGGCATAAGTTCAAGGTCACAAGTTCAATCCCCAGTACCAACCCCCCCCCCCAAAAAAAAAGAAAGAAAGAAAATCAGTAAGAACATAATTGAACTCAACACCATCAATCAACTGGGTATAACTGACATCTATAGACTACTTCAAGCAACAACAGAATATGCTTTCAAATCAAGGTCACAAAGAACACTCACCCAAATAGACCACATTCTGGGTCATAAAATACACATTTACAAATTGAAAAGAATAGAAAAAAGACTGTCATTACATGTATACCAAGTGAGAGTTTTCCCCAAACTTCATCTCTACATCTTCACCAGGAAGAAAGTGTCACACCTATTAGAATTATGTAAAATATGTTAATAATAATAATGTTAATAGTGACTCCTTTTTGCTGGGAATCCTTGAAACTTTTGAAATGGGATGAATAGAAAATACTGACTCTCCTATTTCTGTATTTTGTTCATTCATTCTTCTCCTAGAAAGAATAGGCTATCTTGCTGCCTTTCAAACCCACATAACCCATTTTCTCCCATCTTGGGAGAGGAATGTTTCCAACTGTTGCATGGGTGGCCAAATGGAATATTAATTTTCAGTGACTGTGCCTAATATGCTGCTTCCTACAGCTGCCTCTGGCACCATAGTAAGGTCTACACTGAGACAGCTCTTTCATTTTTTCATAATTTACTTACTTTCCTCATTTAATTGATTGCTTAGAGGATGAGGCTAACATATAGTGTAGGAAGCAGAGGAAAAATCGGGTAAAAACCTTCAGGAAGTCAGACTGAACTCATCCAAGAAAAGCATTCAGTGTGTTTCTTCACCCGGGGTGTGGGTTCATAGGGCTGACAACCAGTGTTGGGAGGTTGACATGGTACTTAAAACTTGGTACATTTCTAGTACAATTGATTTACTGGTATTTTATACATATACCAGAAAAACTGTAAAGACCTAGAACTTTTCTGAATACTTTTGTTTACATGATGTCTGAAAATACATGTTATGGTGTTGTGGGGTTTTTTTGGTTTTTGTTTTGTTTTGTTTTGTTTTTGGTACTGGGGATTGAATTCGTGACCTTGCATTTGCCAGGCAGGCACTTATGCCACTGAGCTAAATCCCCAGCCCCTGAAAATACATTTTAATATCAAAAGCATTCTTTTTTGCAAGGTACAGAGTAATTCCAGATGCTTATACACTTATGATAGTGCTACCCCAGCCAAGCCCATCATAATCTGAAAGTATTGTGAGTCAAATGTGCATTTAGTCCACTTATCCTGCTGAGCATAAACAGCTGAACAGCACCGTGCCCTGTACGGCATTGGTCCCTCAACCTTGTTTGCATCAGGGATGGGTTTTTGTGGAAGACAGTTTCTCAACGGGCAAAGGAAAGGAGGCTGATATAGAGATTCGATCCTCATAAGGGGCACCCAACCTGGATCCCCTGCATGCACAATAGGGTTCACACCTCTCTGAGTGTGAGGCCCTACTGATGGGGCAGGAGGAAGGGCTTAGGCAGGTGATGCGGGGCCAGGAGCCAGAATACAAGGAAGCTTTGGTCCCTGTGGCACCATGGCTCACCTCCTGCCAGGTGGCCCAGTTCTTAATGGCCCTGTGGGGTTGGAGACCCTGCTGAGTAGTTCTCTCATTTGATTTTGGGGCTGCCAGACAGGAAAAGTACCATACAGCCCATTGGTAGTTTGAAAAGATCCAAATTAAAAAACAAAACAAAACTGGATTTGTTCTATATCAGGCTCTTATAGAGACAAATACAAATTTTAGTGCATACTGTCTGAGACATTTTAAAAGATACAAGTTTTCAAGTGAAAATCTATTCTTAGGTAAATAAGTCTTATTTTTTTTAGTTACCTTGAAATTTAATTTGGATAAGGAAAAAACATAGTTGTGATAGCATAAACTCCATGTAACTCTCAGAATCTTAGGTCTATAATACATACAGATATTCCAAGCTCAAAGGTCAACTTCTTAAACTTTTTGCATTTAAAATTAACTGCTAAATTCTTGGGTTAGTGACTATAAATAACATGCTATTACATGGCTTCAATTAGTTCTGAGTTGAACAATGATAATTCTTAGAAAACTGCAAGAAGCCAGATGTGGTGGTGCATACCTGTAATCCCAGCACTCAGGAGGCTGAAGCAGGAGGACTAGTATGAGTTTGAGGCCAGCCTGGGCTACAGAGTGAATTCAAGAAAGTCCTGAACTACAGTGAGACCCTGTCACAAACAAACAAACAAACAAACCAGAAAAGAAAATTGCAAGAAACTTGAGGGTAGGTTTGGAGTCCCATTTCATTTTTTAAAATCAATGAGGTTTTCTTTAGGGCAGTGTGTGTGTGTGTGTGTGTGTGGTGCTGGGGATCAAATCTAGGGCCTTATGTATGCAAGGCAAGAACTCTATCACCAAGCCACATTCCCAGCCCAGCCCATATAGCAATAGTTTTCAGCGGTCAGTGTGCCGGTTAATCTTAACTGTCAACTTGACAGACTAAGAGTCTCTGGGAGAGAGAAAATTAGATTAAGGCTGAGCTACACTGATCAGAGAAGTGGTCCATTGATGGAGTCCTAGCTGGAAATTGTATTCAAGGTGAGGCTGGGGAGGAGGGTCACTGGGGGGCTGTGTCTTTGTGGGTATATCTCACTGGGGCACTGCCCTGCTTTCTGCTTCTTGGTTGCCAAGAGTTGAAAGCTTTCTTCCACAGTGATGTTTCTGCCTTGGAGCCAGTGAACCTAGTTACACCTCCTGCCTTTAAGCTGTGAGTCAGATCGTTTGTCCCAGTATACAGGTGGCCTGCGTCAGAATCACCTGGTTAGAGAATGTAGCTGGCTTCTGATTCTGTAGCCAAGGTGGGAACCTATCACTTGAATTTCTAACAAGTCCCTGGGTGATATTTGATGCTGCTGGGACCTGAATGCATGTGGGAAACCACCACTGTGTCAACTTAATGAATGCATTTGTGTTAGAGATGGCTTTGTGTCTTTGTGGCTTTCTTTGTTGGAAACCTTCCTGGTTGGAAAAATGGTCAGCAAACAGAGTTCAATCTAGTGTTAGCATTTAAGTCAAGGAACTCATCACTAATGATTGCAGTCATTTTCAGCTAATCTACTTTTGATGCTGAAGCAGTGATGAAATAGCCCTGCTCACCACCAATTCACTTTCAGTGGCATTTGTAACTATGACAAAAACATGATTACCTGGCTAAAGATAGGCAGACGACTAATGTATCATAATGTTCTGTATCTCAGCTCCATTATTTAATGGTGGCAATGTTTGGTTTTTGAAGTATTTGTTTATATATATGCTTAGTGGTGTTGGTAACCTGGGCCATAAACCTTACTTTGGCCAACCAACACAGAAACATTTTCTGAATTTATTATGAGTAACTAATAAATTAATGTAGGTGAAAGGAGTTGTTAATTAGCTCTAATCTTGGCCATAAGGATCATTAGCATTTAATGAGGATGAATAATTTCATAAGACATGGAAATATATTGCCCCAAGCCAAACATTTTATAATCATAGCTTTGCAAATTACTATCTGAAATTAATGAGTGACATTTTTGCATATTGTTAGATGATCTATAATATTTTTATGTTATACCTCTAGATCCAATAAGATACTGTGTATACAAGGGTCATGTACTTTCACTGTAAATTATTACAGTTAACCTGACTGGAGATTCTGTCTTACTATAAATTGCTGCTCATTTTTTCCTGGCTTTTTTTTTTTAATGGTACTGGGGCTGGAACCCAGGGCCTCCTGCGTGCTAGGCCAGTGCTCTGTCACTGAGCTACACCTCAGCCCCTTCCTCTCATGGTGCCTGGTTCTAAGCATTACAGTAACAACTTGTAAACACATTTACTTGTAGGTTTTTATATGTTTAATGTGTCTCTATTGCTCATGTCACAAAGGACAAAGGTGAATGATTTAATGAGTGAAAACCGCAAGTGTGAGGGACACTAGATACCCTGAAGTCTCATTTTTCTCTTTTAGCTATAAATACATCAAGGATTAGTTGGAGGCATCAGGTTAAATCAATGTGAAAATTTCAACAGCCAATATTGAATCCCTCTTAAAAGTCAGGCTACATTGCTTAATATTACCTCAGACTTTGACCTGAAATAGGAAAACAAAATTTTAAAAAACCCAAATACTTATCCAGTTATCATTATTTACCTTTGATCACTGTATTGAGCAGAACAAATAGATTAAATCCTTAAAACCCAATCAAGCAGAAGCTGCCAGTCAATGTAGTAGAACTAAAATAATCTTTTTTTAACTCGTCATTACAGTAGGAATATTAAGTGCCCTGGCCTTTGAGGATTAAAAGGACATATAAGTCTAAACTTTTATCCTTATGAATACAAAAATCATAACATAAATTAATATCTTAAATTTTTATATTGTCATATACTTGGTATATATGGACTAAAATCTTAGTATATTTATGTTATTTTAGTCAAACTTGCTAAGCCAAGAAGGGCAAGTGGAGGGGGTCAGAGCACACCACCCCCAAATATGCCACTGTAGCAAATCAATTATTTTGAATTGAAAGCACTTGAGAAAGGGCAGATGCAGGAGGGATCTGTGCCTTACCCCTTTCTACGCAAAAATGGGCACTGTTTCCACTGAGGAAAGTGCCCTCTCTGTACTGGGAAGAGGAGAACATGTTTATCACAGAAGGCAGTTGGTGTAGAGCTGAATCTGTACAAAGAATCTTATGAAAGTGGGTACTGCTGACTAGTTCTCCACTAGTTACTTTCCCACAACTTGCCACCCATGGAGTAAAGGCCTTTCTGGTTTGTCTTATGTATGCAGAATGTATCATGCTGTTTAAAAAGGATGTAAGTGTTCTGTCCTACCCACTTCTTCAGATCTTCATTTATTTTATACCAAGACCCCATATACATGTAAAATATTAACATCAAATAAAAACCACCTACTTTTCACCTGTTAATCTATCTTTCTCCCTTTAGTTTAATTTTTTTTTAGTTTTAAATTTATTTTATTTTATTTTATTTATTTTTTGGTGTGTATTTATTTAAGGTAACGTGACATTGGAATACAGTTGAAAATGTTTCATGACTTACAAGATATTCTTTTTTTTGTAACTTTTATTTTAAAGAGAATAAAACCAAGCAAAATAAAACAGAATAAAGCCAATCAAAACAAAACAATGTGATATAGAACTTCAAAGCAAGATAATAGGAAATCAACAATGGTTGCCATAATGCCTCTTGTCGTCTTCAAAATAGCTGCCTATAATTTCAGACATAGTAAAAATAAAAGAAAACCAGAATAGAATAGAACTAATAAAAACAAAACAATGAATACAATAAAGGACTTCAAAATAAGATAATAGTAAATCCAAAATGGTTACCATAATATATCTTGTTATCTTTGAAATAGCTACCCATGCCATTGGATATAATAAAATCAAACAAGACAAAACAGAATAAAACCCAACCAAACAAAACAATGAAAATGATACAGAACTTCAAAACAAGATAATAGGGAATTAACAATGGCTACCACCTTCAGAAGGAGATCCCCATAGATACTGCATTGCATATTGTTATCCTGTGGATTAATGATCAGACTACTGACTTTAGGCCTACAAAGTCAGTGAAACACTAAATAATACAAGCATTAAGTTATATTTTACCTCAGTAGCTATCATCACAACCTGTGTTTCTCCACATCAACTGGTCGCTTATGGTCGGGGGGACCTTGGCTCTTCTTGTCTCTCAGCCTGAGCACTAGAAAGGGCTAGCATCTGGTTCTTCCCACATTGTTCCCCACATGGTGCCCACTCGCAGGGAGGATTTGGCTTCTTGTTGGCCTCCTCTGAAGTCTGTCAATGGTGCCAACTCAAGGGAAAAGGCTGGTGTCTGGATCTACCTCTGTGAGCCCAGGCATGGCGCCAACTCACATGGAGGGCTTGGCTTCTTGCTCCCTCTTAGTTTAATTCTTAGGCCCAGTCATAAACCTAAGAGTAGATGGAAAGTCTTCTTCCTTCACATAGATATTTTGTACCTTCTTTCCGTGAAGCATTGAGAATCCTGGTATGTGTGTGTGATGTTTGTAAAGGGATCCTAATGATGAAGCCTGTAACTCGGAGTGGGGAAGATTCTGGGATACTTGTGCCGTTATCATGGGCTGGGAAGGATGGGGAGAAGATGGTCACCTTCAGAGCTCCTTTCACTCTTCCAGAGTGCCATTGGTCTCTAGTCGGATGACTTTCTATCACCTCGATTAAGTACTCATGTTACCTTCCAGAGTGCCAGTCTGGCTTTTCTCACCACATACTGAAATTAGTTGTGCTAATTTGTTACTAAATTCAACTTGGCATCTTTAATACTCAATCCATCATCATTCCCTGTGTACATCCTCCCATCTCCCATATTTTTTGTTTTTGATTTGCCAAACTCAGGAGCCCTGTACTATCTTTTCTTTTTTTAATTTTATTTTAAAGAGGGTAAAATTAAATACAACAAAAGAGAAGAAAACAGAACACAAGAAAGAAATGTAAGAGACATAAACTTCAAAGCTAGACAATCAGAGGTCTTCACTATCTATCTTATTGTCTCTTGTTTTAGAATTCACACAAAACAACATAGTATAAAACTGATCTGAACAGGATAAGGAAGGCGTTTTAGGTCTTCAAGACCAGACAATAGGGAAGCCAACAATGGCTGTCATAGTGTCTCTCATTCTCTTCAAAATAGCTGTCCATACCTTCATGCATGTTGAACTTAAACAAAACAAAACAGGCTAAAATCACTCTGAACAAAGAATAATAGTATTGCTGAATTTTACTTCGTGATGCTACGGAATCAGCACTTGGTACCTTAGTGCATCTCCCCCAACTTGCACAGCTTGCTCTGCTGCCATGAGTTACCTGCCAAATCACACCATTGCAAACATTCTTTCATATTCATTAACATTCCATCTTCCAACCTTGACTTCAACGTCTTCTATCAGGAGGGATCACTGCAGTACATTGGGTCTCCGCAGCCAGAATGGAGAAAATTGCAGGATATTTGTCTAGTAATTTCTAGAACTTTCTGGGCAATCTGATGAAGCTGACCAGGTCCAATTATGACTTTTGGCTTTTGTTTCTCTATTGAGACCTTGATCAAAATAGAGACAAGCAGGTTCTGTTCTATCTTTGCAATGCTTGCTATTATTGTTTACTGGTAAATCTTTAAGTTCCACACATGGCAATTCAGTATGCTCTTAACTAACTAGTTTTTAAGTATTACATATAGAGAGAAAAAGTTCAATGGAAATCTGACAAATTCTCCTCAACACAAACTATGGAAGGATAAGAAGGAAGATAGCATCAGGCAGTTATCTCTCAGCTCTTTTTCTCCTGTGATTTACCTTGCTTTTCTATATTATCCAACACACACACACACACACACACACACACACACTGAGCTCTACTTTGGCCAAGGAGTCATAGCTGTAATTGGACACTCTAATCATTAGGAGAAAATTTTAACCATAGTTTGAAGAAAGAGAAATTTCCTATTTGGTTCACACTTAGTTTTCACTCCCTTTCCAACAGATCCTCAGTAATACTGATCAGTGATGAGATGTAAAAATGTTTTGCTTTTCTCTAGGGTGTGTAAGCATCACACAGTCATATGCTATGGTTATTTTAAGATTCTACTCATTTAATAAAAGAAGAGTTAGGCTTACCTGTTAGGGGTTTTGCTCATCAAAATGTGACCCAAGAGTTCCCCCTTCTTCATAAGATAACTCCTATTACTAAATTGTGTTAACTATTGATGTCAAAGTTAATTATTCAACATTTGCAAACATTCAGTTAACAATAAAAGGCTGTATCGGTAATTATGAACTAGTTATTGGTTTATTTATTTTATTAACCAATCTATTGTAGTTAAGAATGGCTATCATTTATGTTTGTTCTCTTTAAAAAGAAAAAAACATGCATGTTTTCTGCAGCTGGAATCCTTTCTTGGCATGCAGTAGGGCCCTCTCTGTGTTCCCACCTGACCCCAGAAGTTTATGAAGCTGTCCTGTGTTCCCTTTACTTGGCGAGGAGTACACTCCTCTAACAGCTTTTGTCTTTTTCAGCGGTCATGTAGAACTCTGGACTAGGATCAGAAAATGTACGCAGTAGTTCTAACTCTGCTTCTAACTGAATGTGCTTATGTAATGGTTATGTTTTTAATAACATAAAAAAAAGACCACAAATCTGCCATGCAAAACAAAAGTTAGGACTTTAACATTTTAAATCTTAACCTTGTGGCTTCTTCTCTCTGCCTTCCCTCACCCAAAGGGACCTTTCCTTGAGTCTTATGCTCATTCTTTCTTTTTTTCCTTCTCTTTAATATAGTTTTATTGCTTCTCTATGTTTTCTTCAGAGTACTTTCTGGTTTAGTTGTTTTTATCCTTTAAAAGGCTTCAGTCTACGCCTGAATTGTCCTTCCTGTGCCCATGAGTTACTATTGTTTAAGCTGCTTTAGGGTAAGTTTTTCTGGAACTTATTCATAAGTGATTCAGGGACCAAGCCTAACTGGAAATAAAGACTATAGTTTCCTTCCCTATGAACTTAGCAGAGCTGAGAGAGCTCACATATGGGCCATAGCAATGTCCTTGTACAACCCTTCTTCTTGGACAGAAACGATGGACTCCTGGGGCTGGAAGGGAACTCTGTCATCTCCTAGACAGAATTTCTAGGCACTCGACAGAATTTCTAGGCACCTAGACACTCGATTATCTCAAGTGTCTTTACAAGGTGAGATTAAAAAATACAGTGAGTGCTGCTGCCAAGAACCATCCAGAAAGGCTGGCTCACAAAAACATTACCCCATGTCCTCATCCACCTTATCCACTGGATCTGGCATCATGTGACTTCTGGCTCTTGCCTGGAGTAAAAAGGACTATGAAAAGTAAGCATTTTGAATTGATTCAGTACATCTAGGCAGCCAAGATGGCAAAACTAAAGACACTCACAAAAGAGGACTTCTAGAAGTGCTTCAGAAACAATGGGATAAGTGTGTTTGAAGTGAGGGGGGTATTTTGAGAGGGATTAATGGCAATGTATCTTTTACTATAATTTGTTTTAATTTAAACATTTCCCATATTATTCAATCACAGCTCATAGAAGAATGCAAAAAGTGCAATGACATAGCTATACACTGGGTATCATTGCCAAAGACATATATCTAACTCAGGGTACTGGAAAGAACAAGCCAAGTGGAAGGTATAAGGTGACATGACATGAAAGTCTCAGAGAAGGGAGAGATAAAGGAATTTAGGGCACAGGCATAAGGGTCCTTGAATATGAGGAGGGATGGTTTACTATGAAAAATTAGAAGGAAGATGGAATTTCTAATAGGAGCCAACTTTTGCCACTCAACTTGCATTTGAACTTATGGGACCCTACAGCTCCTTTTAAGTAAACTTGACTGCTTCTGATTTTGTAAGCTAATGGTTTCTGCCACTCATCTTTCCTTCAGCAAAAGCAAAGATCTTTCCCTTAGTTACTCACATGAAGCACAAGTTTAAAAATTATTATAGTAAGCTATTATAAAGAAATAACAAATGTGTGAAAAGGAGTACAAATATGGAATTGTCTAGGTGGATAATTTGACTCTCTTAGCTTCTGAATTTGGGAAATAAATTAATCCTGGATTTAATTTGCCCCCTTTATTTATCCTGCTTTCCCTGTCATTTTCACTAGTCCAGAACCAGGTTGTCACAATTGCTTGTAGTAGTCCATTTCAACCCTAACAAATTTCCCCTGCAAAGTCTGGATCATAAATATCGTATTGTTCCTCATTGCCATTTTTAGTCCTAGTAAGAAAAACAAGTCATTCAGACTGGAAGGAAAGATTGTTGAGTACATTCTCAGCACCAGGGTTGTGTCTTATTAATCTTCGTATCCTGATTCTATCCATATATTCTTTCAATAAATATTTATTATAAGCACACTACTTTCTCAGCAAAATGCCATAGGGTGGGACTGAAGAGCAATGAAATGTTAGAGAGAGTGCTGACTGAAACTCTGAGTTGTGTGGGCTTCCCTGGGGAAGTTCTCAAACCTGAAGAATGAATAGGAGTTTTTCAGGCCAAGCATGAGGAAAGAGCATTCCAGTCAGGACAAGTATGCTCTGAGAAGAACCTGCTGCAGAAGAGCTTTCTTATCTTCAGAAAAAAGGAAAAACTAAAGAAGGCAGTGTAGATAAAATCTAATGAGAAAGACAGGTTCAAAGAGGTGGATTCACCTAAAGCTTTTGGATTTTATTTTATTTATTTATTGGACTTACTTTGGTGCAATTATACACAGTGAAGGTTTAAGGCAAGGCAATGACATAACCTAAATTGTAGTCTTAATAGGCTGCCAGGTGCAGTGCAAGCCTATAATCCCAGCACTTGGGAGACTGAGGCAAGAGGATTGTGGCAAGTTTGAGGCCAGCCTGGGCTACATAGCAGTTTGAGGCCAGCATGAATTATGTAGCAAGATACTATCTCAAAAACCACCCCTAAAAGAAAGTGAAATAAAAGATCTGAACTCTAATAATGTTCAGAAGGGTTAGAAAAGGAAGGAACTGGAGAACCCATTTTGAGGCCAGTTTACTTGAACAGTGAAAGAAAATGTATTTAGCCATGATGGAGTACCACCCTGCCATAAAAAAGGATAAAGTTTAGTCTTTTGTAGGAAAGTAGATGCACCTTGAGAGAAGAGTGTTAAGTGAATTAAATTAGACACACATGCTTAAATACTGAATTGTTTCTTAATGTCTAAATAATTTCATAAGCAAGATGAAAGATAATAGCAAATAGGTAATAGGTCTTTTGCAAAGGGGAAAGGGGCTCAAGATCAAGGGATGAGAGGTTGAAAGGAGAGGAAAGCATGAAAACAAGAATTAAAATGTGTTCTGTACATGTACCAACTCTCCATGATTAATGTAATTATGATATACTGTAAACATGTACTGATAAAAATTTTTAAAATTTAAAAAATATGGTGTGCCCATGGCTGCCACCTCTAAATTCTGAAAATAAAAGTGGAAAGTATTGCCTAGCTAAAAAGAAGCAAATCTAAACAAACCCACTGGAAGGAATGGAAGCAGTTGGAAAAGGTATAGAAAAACCACCTTAAAAATTTAGGCACATGATTTCACATTAATTCTTTAAAATTTTGAAGAACCAACTAAGATAGAATTTAAACTATTCCTAAACACTAAAGAGGAGCCATTTCATACTATACTTATTAAAGTTTAACACTGCCCTCAAAATCTAACAAGAGCAACCCTCCCTTATCAATATTTGTGTTAAAAATTCCAATAGAACAATGACAGTTGCAATTCAATAGTAGTTTTTTTTAAATGCGCTCTCCAATTGGATTTTTCCCTAGTCTGCAATAACATTAATATCATAAAGTAAAAATGTATATAATCTCTTTCATAGATACAGAATAAGCATTTGATGAAGTCCAATATCCAACCTGATGGCAAAAATATGGAATACACTAAGAATAGATGACAATAGTAGGATACATGTTTTTCTCATATGCTCTCATGTATACAGGAACATACTCTAGGACAGACTATATGTTTCTTAGGTCATAAAATAAATTTTAATAAATTTTAAGACTGAAGTCATCCACAGCTCCCCATCGCAGATACCTGGGCTAAGGATAAAACCCAGGGCCTCACTCTGGCATGCACTGTACTACTGAGTAGAGCAGTGGAGGCAGACACTATACTACTGAGCTAGAGCCCCAGTGCTAAAGCATCCCTTCTGATAACAATAAAAACTAGAATCAGTAACAGAAGGAAAATTGGCAAATTCACAAATATGTGGAAACCAAACAACATACTCTTTTAACAATCGGTGGATCAAAAAATCACAAAGGAAATTAGAAAATACCTTGAGCTAAATGAAAACAAAACACCACATACCAAATTTATGGGATACAGAGAAAGAAGAGCTAAGGAAATTTACAGTCCTTTTAAAGTCCTGCTAAATTCACTTTGTTTTTATTTTGTTAAGGATTTTTGTACCAATATTTATTGGTATGCCCAGATATTGGTCTGTAATTTTCCATGGAAGGAGAATGCTGGTTTTATAGAATATGTTGTAAAGTGTTACATCTCTAGATTTCTTTGAAGAGTTTGAGAAAGATTGTTATTAATTCTTTAAGTGTTTGGTATAATTTGCTAGTGAAGCCTTCTGGTCTACAGAAGTTTTCTGTCTTGGGAGGTTTATGCTTACTGATTCAATTTCTTTTTTAATTGTAGATTTTTTCATGATTTAGCTTTTGTAGATTGTGTGTTTCCAGGAATTTCGGCTAGATCATCCCATTACTGGTGTACAGTTATTTGGTGTGTCCTCTTCTGTCTTCTTACTTCTATAAAACTGGAAGTAATTTCCCCACTTTCATTTTTGTTTTTGGTAATTTGAATCTTTTTTTCTTAAGACAATCTAGCTAAAGATTTGTCAACTTGGTTGATCTTTTCAGAGAGTCAACTTTGGTTTTGTTGATTTTTGCTATTTTTTAAATTCTCTTTATCTATCTTTAACCTAATCTTTTCTATTTCTTTTTATCTGTTAGTTTTGGGTTTAGCTTGCTTTTCATTTTCTACTTTCATTAGGTATAACAGTAGGTATTGACTGGAGCTCTTTTTTTTTTTTTTTTTGGATGATGGGCTTTCAGTAATTATTTCATAGCACTACTTTTGCTGTATCCTAAAGTTTTAGTACGTTAAATTTTTTTATTGTTTAGCTCAATGTATTTTCTAACTTCCCTGGTAATTTTCTTCTTTGACCCACTGACCATTTAGGAGTATGTTGTTACTTTTGTGATTTTCCTAGTTGTTCTTCTATTTTTGATTTTTAGTTCCATTCCATTATGATGAGAAATGTATGTTGTATATATTAATCATTTTTGTTAAGACCTGTTTTATAGCCTAATATATACTCTATTCTGGAGAATGTTCCATGTACACATGAAAAAAATGTGTATTTTGCTGTTGTTTGATGAACTGTTCTGAATACATGTCTCTTATCTATCCATCCCTCATCAGCCACCCACTCATCCATCCACCTCTCCACCTACCACTCATTTTTCTGTCTTACTATGAGGCTTTTAAAGCTGTTGTGACCTGGAAAACTGAACCCCTAGGTGTTCATATAGCTGTTTTCACTACTCTGATCTCTGTGAAAATACAACCTCAGAGAAATTTCCTCTGACCACAGTGTCTAAAATTGTGCCCCACTTCACCACATACCCCATCATTCTCTATCTTGTTTCCTGGTTTGTTGTTTTCATTGCATTTATCACAATATGAGATTGTACAACAGATTCTTTACTCATTTGTTCTCTCTTCCAGTAAAGTATAAACTCAGTGAAAACAGAAATTTACTTGCCCATAGCAAAAACTTAGTATATATTTAATGACCATGTGTTCGTTAACATTTGTTAAATATCACCTTACTCTTCCAACAAACCCACATTATTTGTACTTAAATGAATTTGTTTCTATGGTTTTTCATGTGGGAGACTTACAGACAATTCTCATACCATGTGTAGTTTTCCTATACCTTTTCTTTCCCTGAAGTTATTACTGTTTAATTTCATTAAAATTCTTCTTGCCCTTTGCTGCATTTGATTTGAAAGTTGTATCATTTGGATCCATTTAGAGTGTATCCATTATAAATTTGCATATTTCAATAAAAATTTTTCCTAATTTTTTATATACTTGGTATTTCAGATTTTAATTTCTGAAAAACTTCTTTTCCACAAGCAAACCCTATAAAGTATTGTCATTGTTTTCTAAATATTTACTTTACCCTACATTTTAGTGCAGGTTGTATTTTCTAGGATGCTATTCATTAAAATATATTTCAAAAACATATGAGAAGGAGATACAATTAAGTACAGTACTATATAAAATTTCTTAGGTGTGGAAGAAAATTTTTTTCTAAATGACCACATTGTTGTATATGGCAGTTTGAAAAATGCTGATTTCAGTGAAGAGCCTTTTATTTGTGTACTGTAAGAAGAGCTTTCTATTGGTTTGCAACTGTTGGTGACTAGTGTGTAGTCTGATATAATCTAGAACAATGTCTATAATAGTTTTATACTTGCTTGTTTTATTCTTTTTATAGTGAGTTACACACTTTGCATTTCCATATGGCACAGAATTCCAGGCAGAAATGCAAAGTTAAAGACAGAGACTAATTACAATTAGTACAGGCTTTTAGCAATCCCCATAGTGTAATGTGTGCTAAGATATGCAGGAAAATTTCCACAGGACTGCAAGGTACATCCATAGTATATTGCAAGCATTTGTCCTCAGAGAATTATTGTCTTTTGGGTTTAAGAGATCACACAATACTGGCAGGAGTTGCAGAACTCATTGATCTTTAGCCACTTGAATAAGGCAGAAATTCTCTATAAAGAATAAGGAAGTTCTTACCCCAACAAAGGGAGGAAAAGGTCTACTTACTTGCACTAAGTGTGTGAAGCACTAAGATCCGGACGTTGAACTACGCAGTCTTTAACTCTTCATAGGCACTGTAAAATGTGCTTCATGTAAATAATTTATTGAACTGATTTTATGCCTTAGAAATAATGTTATCCAAATAAACCATATTAACAATTTATCTTAAGTGCTTTGTTCATCTAATTCCTGATTGTAATTTGGTGGCTTTTTAATCATATTTTTAGGGTTGTCCTTGTTTTTATTTTATTTTTTTATTTTGAAGATAAAACAGAACAAAGCCATTGAGACAATGCAGTGAAATTGGTACAGAACTTCAGAGCAGTATACCGGGATAACAGTAATAGATATCATAGTATATCTTGTTATCTTCACAGTAGTTGTCCACTCAATCAGGTATAGCAAAATCAAACCAAAAACAAAACATTATAAAACCAATCAAAACAGAATATTGAATGGAGCAAAACAATTGATCAGAATAAAGCAAAACAATATTTGCCTTCAAAGAGAAGATGCAAAGAAATCCCCCGTATTTGCTATATTGCATACTGTCATCCTCCCAAGAGATGCTCAGACCTCTGGTCTCAGGTCAGCATAATCAACCCAACAATACAAGCATTTAGTTGCTTTGTGAGCCTTAGTTGCTATCAACTCTGACTGTTCTCGAAACCTTCCAGTAGCTAAGGAGGGTGGGAGAACCGGACATTTGATTCTCAGCCCATGTGCAAGTAGGCTCACTGGAGACACTGACTTGTTCTCTCCCTGGTGTACCTGCCGCTCGTTCGTGCCACCACTTACCAGGAAGGAGGGCTTGTTTCTTTCTTTGGTCGGCCCCCCAAGTTCCAATATGCCTGGTTCTCAGGAGATGCTGACTTGTTCTCTCTTCCTTGTTTTATAATCAGCTTAATCACATTCAGTACCAAGAAAATAAGGAAAATAAGGAAAATGCTTACATTTATGGCTTATCTTTTTTTATGTCACTTACCATAACTAGGCGCCACATGACAGATTTTACATCAGTTTGGCTGATAACATGTTATGGAAAATCAGCATTGACAGGAATTCTGGTTTTGTTTTCATTCATGATGAAAATCCATATTTTTTCTACTTTCAATTGCAGTTATCATAAACAACTGTTTATTGGGTCCAAATGCCTAATATGTGCAAACTTATTCATAATATTTTTGTTCCTGAAATAGAAGCACATAGAGTAGAAGTTTTCCAGCTTTGTTCTGTTTTAGATGAAAAAATTCTTTATAGAGCAGAAATGGATTCAATTGAATGCTGTGGATGTTTGGACTGATGAAGCATCTTGTACCATTCTAGTGCAGGTGCTAAGCTAAACCTAGAAGAAAACAGATCTATTTCCTGCTCTTGTGCTTTTTCTCCCCAAATCCATTTTATTTCAAGGATAAAAAATAAGAAGCAGCAGCAAAAGAAAAAACTATAACAAAATTTCAGAACATGTCAATCAGGGAACAACAATGCACATTGTGCATTGTCATCCCCAAATCATTTACTCAGAGCACAAGACATCTGCATTCCAGTTGTCCAAAGAATACCACCACAACATTGGAATGAAGCAGAAGACTAGACAACCAATGGCAGAAAAATAGCATGGTAGAGATGAGACAGAGAAGGTTGGCCATAATCACTAATATAGATGGCCTTGATTCACCAATAAAAAGAAACAGAGGCAAAGTGGATCAGGAAATAGAGTCCATCAATATGCTTTATATAAGAAATACATTTAACCCAAAAGAGGGTTTATAGACAGAAAGTCAAAGATAAGAAAACAACACTCTATGTGACAGGGAACCAGAAAAAAAGTGGGAGTAGCTTGCCCATCAGCTGCAGATTGGTTAGAAAGCCATGACACTTTTATATAATGGAAAACTACTCAGTTATAAAGAAAGAAAACCTTGAGGCTCTTGTAGGTAAATGGATACAACTTGAGATCATGTTCAGGAGTAAAAAGGTTCAAATCACTTAGGTGAAGAGTGGGTTGCCTCCCAAATACAGAAACTAAAAGAGTTAGTGGGATACAAAATGTATAATATACCCTGTGAAAATGAAAGGGGAGGAATTGTCTAAAAAGGGAAGGCAGAGGACATTGTTAATCTATTAGCATGATTTGAAACCCATATTGTTTTCATCATTCTGTTTTATTCTGTTTCATTTTGTCTACTTGTATTACATTTGATGGCATGGACAGCTATTCCAAAAATAGCAGGATATATTATGGTAACCATTTTTTATTTCCTATTAACTTGATTTGAAGCCCTGTATTGCTTTCACTGTTTTGTTTTGACTGATTTTATTCTAGTCTATTTTGTTTGATAGTATCAAGTCTGATGGTATAGGCAACTACTTTGAAGACAATAAGATACACTATGATACCCATTCTGGTTTGACTGTTATCTTCTTTTGAAGTCCTATAATGTCTCCAATGTTTTGTTTTTATTGGTTTTGTTCTGTACTGTTTTGTTCAATTTTATTATGCCTGATGATATGGGCAATTCTTTTGACGATAACAAGAGGCATTATGGTAGCCATTGTTGATCTACTTGTATTTTGTTTTTAAGTCATGTGCTATGTTTACCCTTTTGTTTATATTGATTGTATTTTGCTCATTTGATTTTATTCTCTTCAAAATAAAAAAGAAAACAAACTACCACCACAGATATTTCTCTTCAATGAACTTAGGTAAATCAGTAGTGTAACTGTCTATTTTTAATAAACATATACATATGTTTTTTCTTTCAGCTTCTCACACTAATGAAACAATAGGATGTTTGCACATGTGTGTCTTATTTATTTCACTAATGAGTATGTTAGCAAGTTGCATCCATTTACCTATAAAAGTCTCGGTTATCCTTCTTTATGGCTGAGTAGTACTCCATTGCATAAAAATACCACATCTTTTTAATTCATTCCTCAGTTGATAGGCATTTAGGTTGTTTCCAACACTGGGCTATTACAAACTGTGCTGCTATAAACATGGGTGCACATATATCACTGTGGCATGACATTTTTAATTCTTTTGGGAAGACACCCAGAAGGAGAATAGGCAGGTTGAATGGGACCTCTAATCCTATATTTTTGAGGCATCTCCATACTGATTGCCGCCATGGTTGCACCATTCTGCATTCCCACCAGCAGTGGAGAAGGGTTCCTTTTTCCTCACAGTTCTTCCAGCATTTGTTATTGCTTGATTTCTTGACAGTAGCCTTTCTTTTTGGGGTGAGTAAAATCTCAGAGTTGTTTTAATTTGCATCTTTCAAATGACCAGTGATGCTGAAAATTTTTTCACATACTTATTTGCTGTCCATATTTCTTCATCTGAGAAGTGTGTGTTCATCACAGATGCTCATTTTTGGATTGGGTCTTTAAATCTGGGAGGACTGGAAGGATTTTTTTTAGCTCTTTGTATGTTCTCAATAGTAATCTTTTGTCTGAGGAACACCTGGCAAACATTTTCTCCCACATTTAGGGTTGTCTCCTCACTCTGTTGGTGGTTTCTCTTGCTGTATAAAAGGTTTTCAGTAGGGTGAGATCCCAGTTATTGATTCTTTGCAATATTTCCTGCGCAATTCAAGTTTTGTTCATAAAGTCTTTGCCTATACCAGTGTCTTCAAGAGTTTTACCTGCTCTATCTTCCAGCAGATTTAATGTTTTTGCTTTAATATTAAGATCTTTGATCCATTCTGATTTTAGCTTAGTACATGGTGAAATCTGTGGGTCCAGTTTTAATCTTGAGCATATGTAGAGCCAGTTTTTCCAGCACCATTTATTAAAGAGGCTATCTTTCTTTCAGTAAATGTGTTTGGCACCTTTGTCAAATATAAGGTGGCTTAGTGTGTCTGGAGTTATTTCGTGCATGTTCTAATCTGTTTCATTGATCTTTGGGTCTGGGTTTTTTCTTTTGCCAGTACCACACTGTTTTTATCACAGTAGCTTTATAGTATAATTTCAGGTCATGGAGAATGATTTCCCCTGTCTTGTCTTTGTTGCCCAGGATTGCCTTTGCTATTCTAGGTCTCTTCTGGTTCCAGATGAATTTTAGGATTATTTTCTCTAATTCTGTGGATATGATATTGGAATTGCATTGAATCTATATAACAGTTTTTGGAAGTATGGCCATTTTCACTACATTGATTCTTCCTATCAAAAAGCATGGGATATCTCTCCATTTTCATATATCTTTTTCAATCTCCTTTTTCAGAGTACTGTAGTTTTCAATGTAGAGGTCTTTTATGTCCTTTATTAGATTGATTCCTAGGTATTTCATTTTTTTGGATGCTATTGCATAAGGTATTATTTCCTGGATTTCTCTATCAGTGAGGTTGTTGTTTGTATACAGGAAAGCTATTGATTTTTGTGTTAACTTTGTAACCAGTTACAATATTGAATTTGCTTATTAAATCTAGAAGACTTTTGGGGGAGTTTTGTGGGTCTTCTCAGTAAAGTATCATCTCATCTGCAAATCACAATAGTTTAGCTTCTTTCTTTCCTATTTTTATTTCTTTTTCTTGTCTAATTGCTCCAGCTAAAGTGTATTCTGATGTGGAGCAGAACACTCTATAGACATCTACTAGGTCCATTTGTTCAAAATTTTGATTTAGTTCTAATATTTCATTACTGATTTTTTGGTCCAGTTGATCTCTCCCTTTGTGACAATGGGATATTGAATTCTCCCAATACAACTGTATTAGGGATTATTTGATTTTTCATGTCTGTTAGTAATTGCTTTATATAGTTGGGTGCACTGATCTTTGTTGCATATATATTTAAGATTTTTATCTCTTCCTCTTGGATTGTTCCCTTTACAAGGATGTAATGACCTTCTTTCTCTTAATCAGTCTTGGCTTGAAATTCACTTTGTCTACAAATAGAATACCTACCTCTGCTGTTTTCTGGATTCCTGTGGTGTGGAGTATTATTTTCCATCCTTTAACTTTCAGTTTATGAATTTCTTTCTTTTCTTTAAATTTTATTTAAAGAGAAAAAAAAACAAACAAAACAAAACACAATAAAGGGTAGTAACAATACAGAATTCCAAGGAAAAAAGGAAAAGAATAACAACAACAAAAACACTAAGAAATCATTACTTGATAAATTACATACTGACATCTTGGAAATAGTTGTTCAAATTAAAAAATTAAAACATGCAAAGTAGACATTCAAACAGTGAGACTGTTAACAGTTCTGCTTCATGATCTGACAAAAACAGTAATATGGTCATCCATTTTACACACTTAAACATACATGCAATTATATCAAAAGGGTAAAATTAAACACAACAACACAGAACAAAGCCAATCACAAGAAAGCAATGTAAGAGACATAAATTTAAAAGCTAGACAATTGGAGATATTCACTCTCTGTCTATCATATTGCCTCTTGTTTTCTTCCAAGTAGTTGTCCATATCATCACATACAGGGAATTAACATGAAACAACATAGTATGGAACTGATCTGAACAGGATGAGGAAGGTGTTTCAGGTCTTCAAGACCAGACAAATGGGAAGCCAAGAATGGCTGTCATAGTGTCTCTCATTCTCCTCAAAACAGCTGTCCATACCTTTATGTGTGTTGAACTTAAACAAAACAAAACAAGCTAAAATCACTTTGAACAAAGAATGGTAGTATTGCTGGATTTCACATCACGACATTATGGAATCAGCACTGGGTACTGTAGTGTCTCTTTTTCTTCAAAGTAGTTGTTCATTTCAACATGCGTTATATAGTTGGTTCTTGTAAACTGTTTATAAGCTCTACACATGCATGAGTCTCTACATGTATATCTATCCTTTCTGTATTAGAGGGGAAAACAAAACAAAGCAAGACAAAACAAAACAATTCCTAGAAAAGCGTGAAGCAAAAAAGTCATATAAAACTGCAATACAAGGTGATCTACAATGGTTACCATGGTGTCTCAGCAGTATATAACAACATTAATAAAAATGAAGCATTGGAGACATTATAAGACTTCAAAAGCAGGTAATAATCAAACCAGAGTGGGTATCTTAGTGAATCTTGTCATCTTCAGTGTAGTTGCCTATACTCTTAGACTTGATGCTAGCAATCATAACAGATTTGAATAAAATCAGTCAATGCAAAACAGCAATCTAACAAACCAGATGCAAATAAGATCAGTCATAATAAGACAGTATAAGTTATACAGGGCTTCAGATTAAGTTGATAGGAAATTAAGGATGATTACCATGATATGTCCTCTTATTTTTGGGATAGCTGACCGTGTCCTCAAATCTAGTGTAAGTAGACAAGCTGGAACAGCATGTAATCCATCTAAGCAGAGTGGGGAGAATAATGTAAATTTTAAATCTTGTTACTGTATTAACAATATCCTCTGCCTTCGTTTTTTAGACAATTCCTCCCCTTTCACTCCCACAGGGTACACTGCTTCTTTTGGGTCCCACTGCTTCCCTATACAGAGCATCTCAATGGACTCTATCTCCTGATCTACTCTGCCTGTGTTTCTTTTTGTTAGTATATTGAGGCCATCTATATTAGAGATTACAGCCAATCTTCTCTGCCTCATTTTTGCTATTCTATTTTTCTGCCATTGGTTGTCTATTTTTCTCTTTCATTCCACTGTCTGCCCTGTTCATTGAGGCCTCTCTGCCACTGTTCCTGAAATGCTCATGTTCTTTTTCTCTCTCTCTAGAATGTCCTTCAGTATTTTTTGTAGGGTTGGA
>PVJX010024112.1:0-28463 GCA_004027295.1 Dolichotis patagonum | reverse complement strand
ACCTATGAAGCCTACAAAACTCCAGCCACCAACAACCAAAACAGAGCTACACTCAGACACATAATAATCAAGATCCCAGAAATTCAATTTAAGAACAGAATATTAAAAGTCATCAGAGAAAAGAAACAGATAACCTATAAAGGAAAACCCATCAAAATCAGTGCAGATTTCTCCACACAGACCATCAAGTCAAGAATACCTTGGAGTGTAATAATTCAAGCCCTGAAGGAGAACAACCTCCAGCCCAGATTGAGGTATCCTGCAAAACTCTCTCTAGAAATTAATGGAGAAGCAAGATGCTTCCATGAAAAAGAGGAACTGGGAGAATTTGTGACCCCCAATCCAAACCTACAAAAAATACTGAAGGACATTTTAGACAGAGAGAAAAAGAATACAAGCATTTCAGGAACAGTGGCAGAGAGGCCTCATTGAATGGGGCAGACAGTGGAGTTGAAGAGAAAAATAGAAAACCAATGGCAGTAAAATAGAATAACAGAAATGAGGCAGAGAAGGTTGGCTGTAATCTCTAGTATAGAGGGTCTCAAAATACTAACAGAGAGAAACACAGGCAGAGTAGATCACAAGATAGGGTCCTTTGAGATGCTCTATATAGGGAAGCAGTGGGACCCAAAATAAGCAGTACACCCTATGGAAGTGAAAGGGGAGGAATTGTGTAAAAAAGGAAGGCAGAGGATATTGTTAATGGGGTAACAAGATTTAAAATTTACATTATTCTCATCACTCTACTTGGATGGATTACCTGTTCCAGTTTGTCTACTTATACTAGTCTTGAGGACACAGTCAGCTATCCCAAAAATAAGAGGACATATTATGGTAATCATCCTTAATTTCCTATAACTTAATCTGAAGCCCTGTATAACTTATACTGTCTTATTATTGCTGATCTTTTTTTTTAAATTTAAAGAGAATAAAACAAAAGAGGGAAGTACAGAGCAGATCAGAGCAGGACAACATAGGCAACACAGTACTTTACATTAACACAACCGGACATCAACAGTAGCTATCACAATATCTCTTACTCTGCTATAGTTGAGCATAGTTTCAAATACAATAATATCAAACATAACAAAATAGTATAAAGCCATGCATAGAGTGAAAGAATTACAGGGCTGTCTGAACCGAATAACAGAAAATGTTCAATGGGTACTATAATATCTCATTTTCGATAGAAAAATTTTGTTTAAACTATCACCCATATTCAAATCCCAATAAGACACAATGTGATAGATAGAACCAATGGTAGTAGAACAATAGAAGCATGGTAAGACTTCTAAGAAGTATGATATTAAATCAGCAATAGCTTTCATAATGTTTTGTTTTCTTCAAAACAGCTTTTCATACCATCACACATGATATAGTCAAACAAAACAGAATAAAACCATTCCAACTAATGATTGAAAACATTGAAAGGCTTCAAAGATGTGAGATGGGGACTCATGCTTACCATAAAGTCTTATATACTCTTATCAATTCTCATACCTGGGAGACTATATGGTATTTACCCTTGTGAGTTTGGTTTATTTCGCTTAAGAGAATGGTCTCAAGTCATGTCCATTTCTTTATAAATATCTCAATGTATTATCGCTGATCTTATTTGAATCTGGTTTGTTAGATTGCTATTTTGTATTGACTGATTTTATATAAATCTGTTATTATTGATAGCATCAAGTCTAAGAGTATAGGCAGCTACAGTGAAGATGACAAGATTCAGTAAGATACCCACTCTGGTTTGATTATTGCCTGCTTTTGAAGTCTTATAATGTCTTCAATGCTTCATTTTTATTAATGTTGTTATATACTGCTGAGACATCATGGTAACAATTGTAGATCACCTTATATTGTGGTTTTATATGACTTTTTGCTTCATGCTTTTCTAGGAATTGTTTTGCTTTATCTTGCTTTGTTTTGTTTTTCCCTCTAATTCAGAAAGGATAATATACATGTAGAGACTCATGCATGTGTAGAGCTTATAAACAGTTTACAATAACCAACTATATCATCCATGCTGAAATGAACAACTACCTTGAAGAAAAAGAGACACTACAGTACCCAGTGGTGATTCTGTAATGTCATGATGTGAAATCCAGCAATACTCTCATTCTTTGTTCAAAGTGATTTTTAGCTTGCTTTTTTTTGGTTTAAGTTCAACACACATGAAGTTATGGACAGCTGTTTTGAAGACAATGAGAGACACTATCACAGCCATTGTTGCTTCACTATTGTCTGGTCTTGAAGACCTAAAACGCCTTCCTCGTCCTGTTCAGATCAGTTCCATACTATGTTGTTTCATGTGAATTCTCTGTATGTGACAATATGGACAACTATTTGGAAGAAAATAAGAGTCAATATGATAGAGAGTGAATATCTCTTATTGTCTAGCTTTGAAATTTATGTCTCTTACATGCTTTCTTGTGTTCCGTTTTATTCTGTTTTGTTGTGTTTAATTTTACCCTTTTGATATAATCGCATGTATGTTTGAGTGTGTAAGATGGATGACCATATTGCTGTTTTTGTCAGATAGTGGAGCAGAACTGTTAACAGTCTCACTGTTTGAATGTCTACTTGGCATGTTTTAAATTTGTAATTTGAACAACTATTTCCAAGATGTCAGTATGTAATTTGTCAAGTAATGATTTCTTAGTGTTCTTTTTGTTGTTGTTGTTCTTTTCCTTTTTTCCTTGGCATTATGTATTGTTACTACCCTTCATTCTGTTTTGTTTGGGTTGTTTTTTTTCTCTTTAAATAAAATTTTTTTTTAAAAAATTCATTTCCCAATAATGTGCATGAATACAACTCAGTTTGTATGTCTTTATTTTTTCCCATTCCTTGTCTTTTAGCATATTGGCATGTTTTATTTGTAACACACGTCAAGATTAATTTTTTAGAGTTCTACTTTTTGTGCTTCACTAATAAAAATACACAACAATATTGAAATAGTGTTAAGTACATAAGAAAGAAACTAATTAAAAGACATGATTGGATGTGAATGACTTTCTCATTCCAGATTGATACTGACGTTGAAGACAGTCCATGTCTAGATATGCAATTAGGTTCTCACTCATAGTTTTGCTTTTCTGAAATTGTTTCCAATTAATAAGAAAAAGGACTGTAGAAACAGCAATATTAATTAATAAAACTACCATTCTATCAATTCCATAAACATTTTTTTAAAAAATTTCTGTTTGTAAAATGATAAAACTTGAATGTTGAATATCCCTCAAAGATCCATGTTTAAAGCTTCGTTCCCATTGGGTTAGAGTGCTATTGGGAGGTGATGGAAACTTGAAGAGGTTAGGCCTTTGGGCTGGTCCCTACATCATTATGTGCAGGCTCCTTGACATAACCCTGGGACTCTAGTCTCCCTCCTTCTCCTTATTTGCTTCCTGGATCATGATACAAGCAGTATGCTCTTCCATGTGCCCTTACTATGATATAATTACTTTCCCAGATGGCTAAAGCAAAGGAGTCAGACAGAGATGGACAGAAATATCCAGAACTCTAGGCTAAAATAAATATTTTCTCTTCATACGTTATTTACTTCGTGTTAGAAGAAACACGACTAATACAGAAAACTGACTAATACATAACTAGTACCAATTCTTTGACTGTTGTCTTTCCAAGGATATTATTTAGCCCATGAAAACCAGAATTTTTTTTTTGTTTCAGACCTTAAAAGGAAGATTGATAAACTCTAATATCAGGTAATGTAGTATACAAATCTGTTTATCCATATAGTTCTGACTGCATTATTTGATGGTTCCATTTTCATTGTATATGTAGGAGTTTTTCCAGAGCACCCACATGCCCTGCTTATCCTTCCAAAGATGAGAAACAAAAACTGCAAGCTGTGTGCACTGAGATGAGAGATCCAAATTTAGCATAAAGTTTTTTCTCCTGATTCTTGTTAAGACTTCAGTTGAGTGTAGTGATCAGTATGCTCTGCTTTCAGTGAAATCTTTATGAACTGGAAAGGAGACTTAAAAGCTGTTTTTAATTGAAATTTTGTAGAAATAAATTTCTTTCCCAGCAAATGCACTTAAAAACTGAATGAAATTTTTTGTATCAAGTAACAAAAATGATAATGATAAAGTTCAAAAGCCCAAATAAATTATATAAATAATGTATCTAAACATAAAACATAAAATATACCCTGATATAATCACAAATGGGTCATTTCTATATTGTTCTGAAATAAACAAATACTTCATGATGTTCCTATTCATACATATGCTGCTATTTTAAAGTCAAACCCAACAATAACTGTAATTCTTATAGAATACTGATTATGCACTTAAAGGTTTTTAAAATAATTAAATTCTTACCCAGATCAAAGGGTTTGCCTGGACTCCATGTGCGGAAGTAATCATCCTAAGGGGGAAAATAATGTGAATTGAGTGTAAATGAGTAATTTCAAAGTACGGATTTATATAAAATATAAAATAATATATGAAACACAGAAGTTGTATACAAACCTCTACTTCCTTCAATGGCAAGCAGCAAATTATAAAAAAAAAGAAAAAAAATGAAAAATAAAAAAGGAACAAGAAAAATATAGTTATCAAAAGGAAGACACTGTTTACAAGTTACAAAAATGTCTTTCAATGATCATGTTCATTTTCATAATAAGCCAATAGTTCTCAGGACAATTTAACTATTTTTGATTGTTATTATAATGTTATACTCTCAAATGCAATTCAACACATAATACAACATGCTGATAATTATCCTAAACTAATGTGCTATAAAGTAACTTACCACGTTCCAATTATATAATTTCATTTCCTACTCGTAAAATGGTAAATGGAACCATTAATATAGCAAGGAAAATATCAAGTGATTCTGCAGTAACTCATAGAGTATATATGCACTTTATGCAAATCATTCACATTAATTGAATAGATTAAGGAGTTCATCAAAATGCAATTGGGAGCCTGAAAAAAATGCACACCTAATTAAATTCTCGCTAAACCTGAAAACTTTAATACAAAAAAGCAATGTAATATATTTATACTATAGTTAATAAATATAATTGTAAAACCTGCAATGGGAGGAATGTTTATTAGAAAAAAATTTAAAAAGCAAAGCCAAAAGAACTAAATCCATTCTATTTACTGTCTTTACTTCACCAAAAGCATTGAAAAAGTACTTCATCCTTGTAAAATAAGCCTTCATAGATAAAATCAGCATTCTATTTTCACTGAGCACATCAAGGTAGAATGGAAACAATTCTTGTTCCTTGCATTTATTCACTCAAGTCATTTGGTGTTAAAGATACAGAACTTGAAAAATCCAAAAGACAAAGCACAGATTCTTGTAAAGTATGTGTTTGCTAATGTATCTTGTAATGCTCTATAGTGTGTAACCAAGAAAATCTAACACAAATTTTAATTATTAAAAGAAACACAACTCTATATTTATGTAAAAAGTTTAAATTATTTTTCCAACTGTTTCACTGATCATGACTATTGAGCACCATCTTATGTACTCTCACTGATCAACTTCAAATGAGTGAAAAGACGAAACAGAAAAAAGAAAATTTAAAAACCTACAAAGAAAAACAGCTGTAAAGAAGACATTGTTATCAGCCTTGTAACATAGTAGCCTTATATGTCCAGATAGCATCGCAGAGAGGGAGAAAGAATGATAATTCATTCTCATAGGTACTGAACTAAATTATCTAGGATTACATCAAGGGAAGATAATGTCACTGGGTAACTAAATAAAAATTGATCATTTAATTGCTTTCTAAAGCAATTTCATCATGATAAAAATCTAGGAAAAACCAAGCTTTCAAATTATATCACCCTACAAAGAATCTCAAATTTGAGCTGCAGACTATAACATACTCATTTAATCTCTTTTATTTTTTAAACTATGTCTTGCTGTTTATGGATGATGATTAGCATTTATTCTACCCATGGTGATGATTTGAACAGATATATTTTAAAGTTTCCCCTTTAAAGTGTGACAGAATCTGAACATGAGGGCATGAATAATGGATTTGAGTCATGCAATCTTGAATTTTAAATCTGGCTTCTTAGCAGCATCCTTTTAGAAGAGGTGATGACCTGGAACTCAGATCCTTGTAAATAAAGCTGGAAAAATAACACCTACTTATTTGAGAGGGTTACTAAGGGAATAAATCATAAAATACATAAAATACTAGCACAATATCTGACTAAGAGGTAGTGCTAGGATTTAATAACTACTCTGAAGAACTAAGGTCATCTTGCTAATGATTTAGAGAAGCAAAACTTGACAAGCTCACATTACTATTGACAAAATCCTTTAGTTATTTACATTTCTTGAAAACAGCCTTGGACTCCTCCATTGTATATGTGTATTTAAAAACTAATATTATGGTAAAATATAACCTTGACTGCATTTAATTAACTTCCTTCAGAATAGCATCATTAAATTTGGTTAGTTTGGGACCACAGCTATACAAAAATCTATAATCACAGTGGAAAGCTGGAGGCTGATTCTTTTGTTCATATCAAGGACAACATTCAAGTCTTTTTATTGCATGGAAAAGCAAAGTAGTTAGCTTTTTAGACTATTTTTAGACATAGTCTTTGTGTTCTCACATCACTGGACTTTTTTTTTTTCTTAATGGGTTCACTTCATTAAATCTTAGGAATTTTGCCAGGATGAAAAATAAAAGTATTTTTGCTCAAGTGTTCATTCAGGCAAAAAATTTCTTTTGTTTCAGAATCTTTCTGTGAATATTGGTTATTCTCAGACTTCAATTAGGTCCAAAGTAAGCCGGCCAGGGCTTTAGAAAACAACTACGAGAAGTGGTTTCACATGAAGAAATTTAGGTTTATACAACTACAGGCACAACCTTAGTTATTCAGCAGGCAGAGTTGGATTCCTGTTAGTCAGGTTAGAAATCACATTATAGTACATTAAAGGGGCAGTAAAAATTTGACATGTTTGTTATCACACTTTGCCAGTTTCTTACATTTAAAGAAATAACAATTGTTAGTTTCTCACCAAATAGCTGGCAAAACAAAATGAGACACACGTATTACATTACTGAAAGTATCTTTCTCCTTATATTTTTAATGTTATGTCTTTTCTTCAAGTTCCAAAGTAAATCTATATGTAATACAGAGGATAGCAAGTCACCCTGTAGCATTATTGATACCGTAGAAGACGTACGTGTTTAATGCATTGAAGGTAAGGAGACTGTCCTGTGTATTAAGGGTTGTTTGGCAACATCACAAGCTACTACTAGTGAGATACCAGTTGGCATTCTCCTCCAAGGTGTAATGTGTCACCAGAGAGTGCCGAATGTCCACTGTGTCACTGATTGAGGACCACCAAAAGTGAGTTATCAGAAAATACAAAAACAAAAATGAATCAAAATACCCTACTACAGAAAAATTCTACCAATAACAGAATTTCTTCTCAAATGTTTTATAATATTAAGAGTCTATTGTATGTTCAATTTTCTATGTGGCTTTTTCAGGTAATGTTTTATTGAGTATATTTTACAGTTTTGCAATTATTTTCTCAAAGTATTTAAAATATTTAGTTACATGTACAGTTTGGTACCAATTTACCATGATGTAGTTTATGCCTCCATATATTTGCACTCTTGTAGGGAGCGGCATGATAGCCTCACTGCTGCCGCCCCATCCCGCCCTCCTGTGGGCATTTAGTGCATCTGCCTACATTGCCCATGATCCTCTCTGCCTAGCAGGACATGACTGCGACCTATCCGGTCTCTCCACAACATCTCTGCCTGATGACAACTTCCTGCCCTCACCCTATATAAACCATGTTCACTTCCTCAATAAACAAGACTTGATTGGAACTGCTCAACTTGTCTCCATCTCTCTTCCCTCTTGCCCTGCCCCCCATCCCCTTTCCCCCTCCAGGTGAGACCCATGGACTGATCCGCGGGCTGGATTACACTCTCATATTTTATAGTATTTCATTATAATAAAAATGATAAATATATGAATACATTTCTTTTTTATCATGATACAGTGTAAGTTTAGGAGGAAATTAAAGGACAGAAACGCTACATTTATGATATAGGTATTATTTTCTCATTACTACAAGCGGTTGTGACCAGTTTTGTTTCAGGTGAAATAGTTCAAAAGAAGGTCCTATCCAAAACTCAATGTTTAGCATTTTGTGTCCAATTACTAAATCTACACTAATAAATTCTCTTACTGTCTGGTTGAATTCTGTAGCATGGAACCAGATCGGGATGGCTTAAGCATCCTCCTAGACTGTCCATGATCAGTTAGGACAGGAGGACTCTTGATCCCCAAGAACTCCATAGAGTCCAGAGTTGAGCACACAAAGGGAATACTCAGGTATCACATCAAGCATTATCAAGCTATTCAAGCTGTTCCTTTGGCTACAAAGAGCTATGCTGGCAATAAAATCTTACTAAGTAAATATTTGAGAAAAAATTGCTAAGAAAATATCACACATTCCAACTGTAGTACAATACTCTGGTTTCTCTTCAGGTCATATAAATCTTTCCCTTTTCAAATACAGTAAATAGATACACTGTTGAAGTCTATGGATACTATTTTGTCCTATAATCCCATAACCAACTTGCACTTTATATTTAAAAATTGTTACAAAATGTTTTACGCTATAAAATACATATTCCCCAATCATAAGACAAAACGTGGCAGGTAATATTTCAGAGGCACAATTTGAAAATAAGAGTGCCAAATAAATAGTTATCAATAGAAATTGCTTTTGATACAGCATGCTTAGAGCCTAAGCAAATATAACAATGTAGTTCTAAGTGGGGGATAGAATTTTAGAGTCTGAGGCTATGTACATTATATATACACACATATGTATATAGTACAATTAATTGTGCATATATAAAGATACATTTTAAATTTATAAGTCAATTACAAAGATTTAATAATATTTGGAGGATCATATGACATATGTCAGGAGAGTTATATTTTAACAAATTATAGCCTTGCCAAAAATATCCATTAAAAAGGTTGAAAATAAGAGATAATAAAAGATCAACAACATTTTTTAGAGATTCCCATAACCACCTTATATACAATTATAAAACCTAGAAAAAAATCTCAGTAAGAAAATGAATAATTATATTTGGTTACGTTGTTAACCACATAGAGCCAATTTATTATTACAATGAACATCTTTGCCATAAATTGTGCCACAAAGTGATGACATAATACTACACTCAAAAAGACCAGGGAAACTACATAGATTGCTTCAATGTGGGAACATCAAGGGAGGGAGGAAGATGGGTAACACAAAATACAGCCTTTTCTAAAGCCATTACTGAAGAGCAGGATATCACTACAGCACTGTTTTGTAAGAAGATATAATTCAGGTCAAATTGAAAACAGAATTATGAATAATAGCATGAGAAGATTATTAGAACCCATTTTAGGGATTTGCCACTGCAGCAATTATGTGGGAAATATTTTTCTTCATTTGACACATGATTTCATTTTCTACCATCAAGACATTCAAAGAAAGTGACTTCAAATCTTACTCCTTTCTTTTAAATTTCAGTAAGCTTCACTGTGTATGCCTATGCAATTCAGAAATGCTCCAGACGCTATTTATTGTGAGGAATCAGTTTTATTTTTTAATTAATTGCAGAACAATTCTTTCATAAAACAGAATAAAATATTATTAAAAATGAAATAAAGATATTTGACATTCAAATCCAATGTAATTGCTGTTAGGATTAATCAACATAAAATTTTTCTGACAAATATATATGAACTTTTTCAGTGAGAACTCTCAATTTTGATAACCAACTCATAAATGTCTCCAAAGATCACTAATTAGTGGACAATTCTTTTAGCAAGACTGATCTGTCTGCTACGAGAAATACAGTTAGAGGTGTGGCCCTAAAATTTCATGCATACTATAAGTCTGTAGTCTTGATAAAACACAATGAATACAAAAAATAATAGAATTTTACAATTTTAAGAGGCTGAGAATATTTCAGCTAATTTGATAACTGGAAAACTACACTAAAATTTCTGTTTACATAGAGAAAGTTAAAAATCAATAAGTTTTTATCTCTAATTTGTGTGTGATTTAGAACTGGTATCTATTTATTCTTTCTTTTTCCTACAGTCATCAAGAAGTAACAGTATCTAGTCATGGAAGATAAATGATTTTGTAATTTGAAACTTAAATCAACATAAAAGCAGAACTAAAAAGAAGTGAATTACTTATCCAAGAAAAATATATAGAAGAAACTTAAAAACATATTGCTAAGTAAAAGTAGCCAACCCAAGAGGCCGCATACTGTATGATTTCAGCTATGTGACACCCTGGGGAAGACTGAACTCATGAGACCACGCAAAGAACAAAGGTCCCCAGGAGCTTCGGAGGGAGGCAGGGGAAGTGAAGGTTTTTAAGGCAAGTGAAATATTGTATATCACACTATAATGCCAGATTCGTGTCATTAGATCTTTGCCCAAACCCAATGAGTGTATGATATAAGAGTGAAACTTCATACAAACTATGCACTTTATATGATAAAGAAATGTCACTATAGGTCCATAATTTGTAACAATTGGTTGCATTCCAGAGGAGGATGTTGATAATTAAGGAAACGGAAGAAGTGTGTGGGGAAAGGAGTACATGAGTAATCTCTGATTATCTTCTGCTTCATAATGCCATTTACCCCAAACTGTCCAAAAATCAGGTCTAGTTAATACTTAAAAATAAATTACAGTGAAATTCCATTATAGAAGTAAATATATAGTGTTTTATATGTTATAGTTTTAATAATTACATCATGTAGCAGATAAAAATTTAAATGAATTTTAAAATAATATGTAATAGAAACCAATATAAAATTGCACTGTGTCTGCCTACCAATAACTTGTACAAAAATAAACTGTCTACCAAATAAGAAAATTTATTTTTTTAAAAATTTATTTATTAAAAATTAATTTAAAGTAATTTATTTTTAAAGCAATTTATTTTCATAAGTGTACACTATTTAGTTATGTGCTTTGCTGTGAGACTTTTTTTGCAATAACCAATATAATTAAGGAGTCAGAAAGGTATTAGTTAAGATTAGTGCTTGAAAATAGAAGTGTTTTCAATTTTATACAGTTATTTTATTAATTGAACAAGCTATTTTTATATACTTTTAGAAACACACCATTAATAATAAAGATTAACATATATTTATGTTATGGCTACACAAAAGGGAAAGAAAGGAAAACACAACAATATGAAATGTTTACATAAAATATTATACATAATTATTTTTGAAAACTGAATTAGAATATGTTAATTTAGATCGAAATATAGAAACAAGAAACTACACAGGTGAAATTCAGAAGATTTTAATTTTATCTTATATTAATTAGACACTAAATATCATAAGCGTCTTAAATAATTATACTCCTCTAATAATTAATTTACCCTATGTTTAGAAAATTCCAGTTTTGAAATGATAATCATTCTATATATGTTTTGACAAAAATTCATTTTAAGTCATATTCTACAAAACATCAAACACACACACACACGCACACACACTACACAACTGCTAGGCAGCAAATGCCCCTGCATTGCCTGCTTCTTTTCAGCCCTACGGTTATCTTTTCAGTTAAAGGGGGGGAGAGAGAGAGAGAGAGACAGAGAGAGAGAGAGAGAGAGAGAGAGAAAATGGGGACAAAAGCAAAAACTGTACTCTAGAGTGGAGAAATGAAAGTCCAATGAGGGGAAACAATCTTCCATGAAATGGAACCAGAAAAAAGCAAGGGTAGCTTGCCCATCAGCTACAGAATGGATAAAAAGATATGGCATTTTTTATTTTAAAAACAAAACAAAAAGAAATGATACAGAATTTTTAAAAAATAGTAGGAAATTAACACTAGTTAATATGTTGCCTAAATCTTGTAACCTAACAACTACGTCTAAGATATGGCATTTTTATACAATGCAAAGCTACAGCTATAAAGAAGGATAATCACAAGGCGCTTGTAGGTAAATGGATGCAACCTGAGAACATCCTCATGGGTGAAATGGTTTAAACTCAAATGGGTGAACATCGTGTTGTCTCCCTAGTATAAAAACCTGAAGGACTTAGTGGGATCCAAAATGTACAATAGATATTGTAAAAGTGAAAGGGGATGTAATGTGTAAAAAGGGATGGTGGTAGCTATTATTAATTTCCTATAATCTTGTTTTGAAGCCCTAGGTCATTTTGTTGTTGTTGTTGTTCTATTTTGTTTGGTTTTATAGTTTTTTTATTATATCTGATGGCATGAGCAGCTATTTCAAAGATAACGAGATACATACTATGGTAGCCATTGTTGATTTCCTATTATCTTGTTTTGAAGTCCTGTATTGTGTTCACTGTTTTGATTAGCTATATTCTGTCTTATTTTGTCTGGTTTTATTCTCTTTAAGATAAAAATAACAGAATATTATTAAAAGGATGATTCCCCGTAGAGTTATCTTGTACACAAAAAGAAAACATGTATGCTACTTAAGTTTAAAAAGACAATAGTGTCACATTCTAACTTAGAAAATTTATAATTCTCTTTTCTTCTTCATTATCCTAAATAATAAAAGAAAATTAAGTAAAACAGTCCAATAAGGCTCAATAATAAATTTTAATTTAATGCTCTAATTTCATTGGTGCTATATGCTCCACTTCTCATCAGTACTTTCATAAGTACTCAAGTTCAGTAAATGTTTATTATTTAGTATTCTTACTATTAAGAGGATGACATTCATAATAATTGTAATACAGTAAATAATTAGTAAGTTTCATTACTTAATACACAATCACTGAAGGTGAGCCCATTTGGAGACAGACGACAGAGGAAAAAAATGGACAGAAGGAAGGAAGGAAGAAAAGGGAGAGGAAAAAACAAAGTCAGGGAGAGGCAAGTAAGAATGGTTTTTAACAAACACTCATTAAACACATTATGCCCCACACATACTGGTAGCATTTGGCCAGTGGTAGATGGAAATACATACATATAGTCATGATCATACAATTTAAAGTTTGTAAAGCTATAGGCACAGTGACAACGCAATATACCTACATACAAACTGTTACACCTGACAACTCAGTGTGATCAAGGTCGCAGTATTTGTGATAAGAGCAGTAGCTTTGAAAACAACATGTCGTGATGTTTCATGCTGAGAAATCAATGACTCTGACAATAACAATATGCAATTTAGCAACCCTTGTTAAATTGCTATCATCTTGTTTTGAAATCGTATATTGCTATGTTTGTTGTTGTTGTTATTTTGCTTTTGTTGTCATTTTTTAATTGTTTTTCTGTATCTTGATTTTTCTGGTTTTTTCTCCTTTTACAATAAACAAAACAAAACAACTCAAAAAAATACAAAGAAGGCTCGGCATTATCATATAACATCAGTGTGTACCTATTTTTGTCATAACCACTTGATCAGAAATTGTGTATCACTCATTGTAATTAAATTTATGTAAGAGGCTTTTTTCATATATTTTTCAGTCAGAGAACATCTATGTTTTAAGGTTGTTTTATGTTTTCTAGAAAAATAACACATCAGGATGTCTACATGAGTCCTTAGTACCTAGTCCCAGAACCTAGGAATTAATATAGTATGGAATAGTAACAATCATAAATTTGAATATAGTGCTTATTATATTCCAGGAACTCTTGAATTATTATAGTTACCATGTGGTTTAGATGGGCATCTTCCTTAAATCTCAATTTGTAGATGAGGAAAGTAGTGACTTATCTCACACCTAGGGACTAGTACAGACTAGTCTCGAACCCATTAACCTGCTTATTGAATTTGTACTCTTATTCATCTTACTGTTTCAGTTTTCTATTATAAACTTTCAAATGTAAATAGCAACATGCTATGCAAAATAATTTAAGAGTCCTAAAGTAAATTAATGTTACCAATTGATCCTGTCAAAACATATTTATTATCTATTATGTTGCAAATCCAAGGGGGAACACCATAAATTGAAGATAAGATAGCATCTCTAGCTCTAGCCCTATATATACAATGTAGTTCTGTATAATAGTCACAAATAATGGGACACTTCTATAATCATTAGGAAGATTTCTTTGTTTTCTTAATGTATTCTGTTTTGACAGTTATGTTTTACTCTTCGCTTCTCCAAATGACATTTGAGAAAATGCAAAAACAAAAAACAAAAACTCAAAGTCGTCTGGCATCTGTAAGAATTTATGTGCACAAATCTTAGGTAAAGGTTCAAAGATGGTGCCAGTGTAAAAGTAATACATCTGCAAATGTCCAAAGTACATTTTAAAACATACAACTAAACCTCCTTGTTTTTTCTACAAAATGTCCCAGTTTTCAAAACTTTCAAAACTATTAATGACTTTTCAAAGCTTCCATAAAATTATTTTGTCAGTATTCATTTCTGGGGAACAACTTATGTCCCTTAATAGAACCTAATTTATGCTTCTTGCTGAGTTTTCTTTGAACATTCCAAGATTTAATTATCTGGAATAAATGGTTCCTCTTAAAAAGAAATACTGTTTCTTGGTTTTATTCCATGTCTATAGACATTTACAGTCACAATCCAATAGAAATAGCAAAAATTTTTATAGACTAAATGCACTAAGAAAATAAATGTCCATGAAGCATGGTGCAAAAGGACCAGTTCCTTAGTTTTTATCAGTGATTAGATGCCAAGAGCACATAAGAAAGAAAAAACAAATGGAAGAGCCAATTTCTTTGTGAATGTGTGATTAATATTGTCAGTCAATTGAATCTTGTAAGCAGTTTAGAATGTCGTTAATTACAGTCCAGTGGAAAGCAAATTCAATATCAAACACTTTTAAGCAAAATTAAATGGGATTTTATGGTGCTGGCAACTGCAATGTGTTCTGAGCAGTGCTGAGCTGCTCCATACATTAGCATACTTGTTTATGGGTTTAGTGATATGCTATATAAAATGTACTCTAATATGGGTATTAAATTGCATCAGAACTGTGTTTACCAGAGTCAGGTAGGGAGGCTGTATGTGCTATAAAGATAAAAGGATTTATACAGTTGGAAAGAAGTGAGTAGAGTTTAAAAATTCTCTATGATGAAGGTGGCAAGAGTAAGTTCTATCTGGGGAGAGCTGGAAATCTGTCACCAAATGGGACTTTTGCAAATTGCTTAGATGACAAATTTACCTTTATACAGATGTTTGATTTTCTATCATTTTTCCAGACTTGACTATCTTGCATAGTTCAACCTTACAAATAGCTATGTTTGTTCTTAATAACCAACTTCTTACTCTTTAAGACATTTTATATTGTAAAGCAATAAGGGAGGTGGTTCCCAAATGTATTGGCCAATCTAGAGACTCATATTCTGCTGGACTATTGACTGAAAAAGTGAGATAGTCTACAGAGTTAAGGTGATGGGAATTTCACCTCCAAATAACATTCTAATATGCCTAACAATTGATTATATTCATAAATCAACATCCTTTTTATTTTGAAAATGTCTTCTGAGCTTGTGTAGTCAGTAATTACTAAAAATGATACTAATAATAGTGACATTAAGATCTTTAATACTGAAAATGAGTCTTTCTCCCAACTCCATCTCAAAGGAATACGTAAAGGACAAAGGATAATTTAAGATGACAGATCATTTCAGCAAAGGAGAGCTTTAAATGTGATGTCCAAATAGAATTTGAAGATCCATAAGGTAGCTTGAGGGGATTAGGCTAAGGGAAAAAAGTTGAAAAGTAAGTGAAAGGGTGAAATTTATCATCTGTCATGTAATTTTGTCTCAAGTTTTGAGACTAAAGCCTCAGCTCCTATCTTTAGATACCTGACCCTGAAACACAGACCACAGTGGTTTACGTTATTGCAGAGTGTGGGGAAAAGCACACAACTTGGAAATCATAGAAACTCCTAAGGTCACTGTGTTCTATGTCACTTTCGCATTCCTTAATGAGGACTTCCTATTTTTTAGGCAAGTGCTTCTTTGAATCCTGTCCATTAAGTCCCTGTTGCAACTGTTATAATGGCTCTTGAGTCACTATCACATAGCAAATCCATTAGAAACAATAGAGATATGGATCAAAGTTCCACAGTGTCACTGAAAAACAATCATGTGCTTTGCTTTATGCAACTGAGAAACATTGACAAGACTTCCTGGATCTTATTATATGGAACATGTAAATACAGCAAGCAACCTTTGTAAAATCGTCAGCAAGTATGATCTTTCTTCAGTTTTACTGCAGTACCAAATATTTAAAAAATCAGTTCTCTGTTATTCATGATTTCAAAGCCTCCGTTCATCATTCACTCATTCGTTCATTCACACTTAGCCATGTAACTGTAGTTTGATAGATTAATGTACGCATAGCATGAAAATAATACTAATTAACAATTATAAATGCATTCAATATGAAAAATTGGAAAATAAAACAAAATCAAGTGCAGTAAAGCTCTTTAACAACATGATCCAGTTATGTTCATTTCTTTTCCTCTGGAGAATTTGAAAAGTAATATGTACTAAATTAAAGGTAAGATAGAAACAGCCTCTAAATGACTTTGGGAATGAATAAAGGGTTAAAACCCAAAGGGGTAAATACACCAAAGCAATGACTAATATAAAGCTAAAAGGAAAAAAGACATGAAGGGAATGGACAAAACAGTGGCAGTAGAGCAAGAGCAGAATTATGTCTTACTAAAAAAAAAGAGGAAAAATGAAAACTGATTTGCTCTTGTCCCAAATCCCAAATGGACTCCTGTTATAACCTTCCTCCTGCGAAACAATCATGTAGGCTTTCTTCTCATGAGCTCCTTATGCACATCTCTTATAATTATGTTTGTCCTCACATTTCATGTCTAGTGCATGGGATTTATGAGTCAATTTTTATCCTAAAAAAATAAAAGTGAAACACACATAGTATCTAACTAGTAACTTACCTTACATACTTTAATGTGAAAAGATTATGAATAATTTAGCTTTTGTATAAACCCTAAATGTAACTAAAATTCAAGTAACTTACTAGAAATCCTATAAATGAGAATCAATATTCTAGTCCATGGAGATACTAATATGTGAATCTACACTAGTCAACACATTAGTACTTAGTACATAGGCTTATGGCATGATAGAAAAATCATGAGCCTAGAACCCATGTTAGGTCTATTTGGATTTCAATTATCCCTCCTGAAAGCTGGCTAACACAATTATAATAAGATCAGCTACTCTTGACTTTGCATCACAGTTCCAAAAAACTGTACTTGAAAGCCAGTGGCCTATTTTGCAAAGAAAGTTTTATTAAAATACAAGTAATCTGTGAACATACTATCTATGGTTCTTTTGGGGAATTTAACAATAGAATTGCATAGCTCTCCCAGAGACCATATGATCCAAAAAGCCTGAAATATTGGCTCTCTAACCCTTTACAGAAAGTTTCCTAAACCTTGCCTTACATTACTGCATTCTATTGGAAGTTCTGCAAGTAGCTGGTCAGTAACTCAAGAATGAGAATGCTGCTGTGCATTTAAAATACACAGCAGCAAGCTGCATATTTTCATTTGTTTACTAAAATAGATCTACAGTACCCACCAGCGTGCAGTCAGTTCTTAACAGGAATAAGTGCAGTCCTAGAGGAGTACCAGGCCAGGGTTCCTCCTACAGAGATGATCATTGAGATATCCAGGTACAGAATTGTCCCACCATTTTTGTAAGCACCACACACAAAGCAAAGCGCCACATTTTAACACTCTTTGAAATTAGCCAGCCGACACCCAGTCATGTACTAGGGACTTTGCCACCACTCTTACAGATATACCCAATAGTTCCTGCTGCCATGTGTTCTCTTAGGCTACAGTGGAAAACAAAGCCAATTTGTTCAAAACTTAGGCGTCCTAGCCGAGACTGGATGAAGTCCAGTGTCATTTCATTTCCAAGTACTTCTATCCACAACACAGCAAGTGTACAACCTGGTTTCTCTATCCGGATGGTTAATTTCTGTGTAGTACTCTTTACCATCTAGTTAGACAATAAAACATAGCTCTTCATTTAAGGTTCATTTTATACTTATATTCAAGGCAGGCTTAGCTTAGAACTTTTGTTCAGTAGTAAAAGTGTCTGACTGAAATGTTCTGGTATAGCTGAGTTTTATAGTTCAGCATGAATAATGTGAAATCCATTAATAAATTTTTATTAACATTAATTTCATATGGATAGCACTAACAAGGAAAGGCTATAAAACTTTGTACAAGTTATTAGTTCACTTTTTTCATGTTACTTGAATAGCACTTTTATTACTGAGAGGTCAGAAATTCGTTTCTTTAGACGCAAAGCTTTTAAACCTAAATTGCGGCATTTTTCAGGTAAGATCACTAAATAATGACATATTTCCTTGGTAGGTTACCTGACAGATTTTTATCATTATTAAATATTGAATACAAAGTCCATCTGTGACTAAGTTTGGAACATGTATGGAAAACAAATCTTTAGTGTACAATATTTGAAACTTATGATGATTACCAAATATCACGCATTATGAAGGTATGTGTTTTAACACACTTTGACAGGAACACTTGATGGGATATCTCAATTTTTATTTATGTATTGAAGTTGTAAAATGACAGATTATAATGATCTGCATCTTCTGGAAATTGTAATCTCAGTATTCTAAATAGGGAAAATACATAATGGTATTGGTTCTGTCATACAGAATTGCTGCATGTTTTTCCTCCCTGTCTTCTATTTCAGTTTCTCTGCCTTATTTTCCTCATTTATATTGCTCTCTGTTCCCTACTTTTTCCTTTGCAAATAGGCCTATTATTGGTACTTAATGTCCTGCACAACCCTTGGGCTAATGCACTGACGTCAACAGAAATCTGGATAGAACCTGCATAGTCCAGAAAGATTATCTTGACAGCTGCCTCTACAAAGGCCTTCATGTCTAGCCAAATGTGTACCTGAAAATGTTATAGTGATAAGTATTTCTGCCTTTAGTCTTAAAATGGTCCTGAATTTCTGAGTCGAGCATGATGCATCTTAAAGGAGCATATCTGTCTGCAGTGTCCTCCATGTGAATACATCTCTGTACACCCTGGACTCTTTGTGGAAGGCCACAGTGAAAGAAAATATACATAGTGTCTTTATGATTAGTAGCAAGCAAGAAGTTATAACTTTAAAACTTTTACCTTAAAATACTAAATTAATTGACAGTATGAGGTATAAATGCACCAAAAATGAGAATATTCACAAATAGGAGCCTATGATATAAAAAATATCTTGTAGGTTAAAAAAAATAGGCTCTGCAAATTCAGTCTGATTGTTAAGGTCCTACTAGCTGAAGACTCCATTTTCTTCCCTTCCCCCAAGCCTGTTTTTGTTCAGGGTCATGCAAGGTGACAGGTTCACTTGACTACAAGCTCCTGTGAGCCAACCACATACCATGGTTAGCAGTGACCTCAATAAAATCTCTATTGTCCTCTAGTGCAAGCAAGAAAAATGTCAGGAATAAAGTGAGTAATAACCCAAGTTGTTTGTTCCCTGATCTGATTGTTGAATCTAGGAAAAAAATGTCTTGTAAGGCATGATGGTAGGAATATGAGTCACAAGAAAAAATGAGAAAGAGAGAGGGACCAACAGATGTTTCCATTTCTTATTAAATTGTTGTCAAATAGGACAGGAGTCTGAAAATCACCCAGAAACATCATGTGGGCACTTAAAAGCAAAAGCTAAACTTAGTCCAGATCTTCTATCTTTGGTTTTAATGCTCTTTCTCTGAGCATTTTCAAGAAATCACAGATAAAGTGATTTCTGAAAATTGTCCTAAACTAATAGTGATTCAAATCAAGTCAACTATGAAATTGCTATTTGTGGTAACCTGTCATTTGCCAAAATACATAGTAGTCAACTTGGAAGATTAGGGGCAGAGATTAAATTATAAAATTTATGTAAAATTTCTATTATAATGCCTGGCACAGAGTAGAAGTCTTTAATTAATAGTTCTTGCTGTTGACAATGATGATAAAGTTATCATCAGATGAAGAGATACACCATAATTAAGACCTCTCAGAATTTACACTGCAGAGAAGTTTAATACAAGCAAGAGATTTTTTCCCAGGCTTTCATAGCTAATCATATAATCTTGATTAGAACGCTGAAAATATAGATTTATGATATTTTCAATGCAAAAAATATTTATTTTAATGGAAGAGAAATAATTATATGATGAAATTGGAATGTGCAAGGAATCTGGTTGCATGACAGAGTAGGTCATGGTGGAAAGAGTCATGCTATTAATATGTTGTAGAAACAGTCTGGATTTTTATACTGTGGCTACTGGACTTCTGTGATGCCTTCCTTCACTGTTTCCACTGAGGGAAGTATTTTCCAATTTTAAAAGGTCTCATATAAATGGCAATCTCTTTGGCAAGGTATATCCATACTAGCCTAAATAGAACTAGCATATTTTTGGATTTTTATTCCAGAATACAAAATACATCTCATGAAATGACACTGATACACATATCAAAACAGCCTGCTAGGTGCTCAATTATAAACATCACTGTTAATGAAAACAAACCTCTGGAATTACAATGACTTTAGTAAAAGAACACAATACTTGCCCTAAATGAAAAGGGAAATTTTCACTTGAAACTTTCTTTTTGTGTTTTTTTTTTCAGTAACATAGATGGGTAATTATTGCCTTTATCTTATTTCTCCACTTTCAATAAATACATATTTGTGTTATAAAATATTTTATGTTAGCCAGGGATTTAGCTCAGTGGCATAAGCACCTGCCTGGCAAAAGCAGGTTGTGAGTTCGATCACTGGTACCAAAAAATAAATACAATAAAATGATTTATTTTATATTAAAGTAGAAAAATCAACACTTAGGTCATTGATATTAATATTTTCAGAAAAGTTGATGGGAAACAATATAGTTTACCTTACATTTCACCTGAGAAATTTATTTCAGGCCTTGCTTTGTTATTCCAAAACCAGCCATATTATCAATAACACTTTAGTTTCAAATAATAAAACTCAACTACTAAAACAACACATACTGCTGTGATTTGAAAATGCCCCAATGAACTTGTTTTGAAATTTAACTGCCATCATGATTTTAAGAGGTGAAGTCTTTAAGAGATATTTAAGTCATAGGAGCTTCAGTTTCATGAGCATATTCACTCCAGGAGAAAGAAGGGAGGTGGTTATAAGAGCAGTGGCTTGCTTATGAAAGTGAACTCTTCCTTTCATGTGTCCTCTTTGTCCTATCTTTCCTACCTTATAGGCACTGCTTGTCTTTCTGCCATGTTATATGACATGACTGGAATGCTCTCAACAAATGCAGCCACCAGACCTTAGACTTCTGACACAACAGAACCATGAGACACAAAAACATCTACTGATATCATAGGTGAGGAATGGACTGACAGAGACACTCCAATCTCCGTGGATCAATAACTCAGACATCATAGACAACAAAAGGAAAGGATGCCAATAGTCGAGGCTCACTATCATTTCATTTCTGTCATCTTTTTAAGCGCAAAGCAGACAAAACAAGAGCTGACTTTGAAACCAGATCACGCTGCAAAGAATTCTAAATCCTGCGAAGTGTGACAAGCTCTGTGACTTGCAGAGATTCACCTGAAAATTTCTGATTTGTTATGTTTACAATTGTTCATTGGAAATAACAATAATGTTTATTTCACAGTCTTTTATGGGAATCTGAAGAAGAGCTTGCAAGAATAAAATACTGATTCTGTGTTACGTGGAAATATTCACATTCCACTTTATATTAGTTCCCACTATGTTGTAGAAACATACTATACTGCATATAAAACATGTTAGGATCTGCAAACAGGTCTCATTCTTTTTATAGTTTATATGTTTCTTATCAAAATGATACACAAAACATAATTGACTAAAATATTTGTTCATTGATTTATGAGTGATAAAATATACAAACATTTTCAAGTATGACTTATTTCACTCAATGTGGAAATACGTAGATGTAGCTATTGTGGGAGCCTAATAACAAATAAAGACTTTGTGGAGGTAAATGATCTAACTAAATGATGATACAGAAAGTTATGATGATCATATACCTAGATATAAAGTATACAGACATGCAGTATTTGTTTAAGGCAAACTAATTACATAATTTGTACATTATTTTATTTATTACTTTAGAATGTTTATCCCTTTGCTAGTCAGTGTTTGAAATAACAGTATCTCAGCTTGTTTAATAATCAAAAGAATTCTAGGAGGTACAGGAGTTTATTATATTTTTTATAGATGATAAAGTTGCAAGTAGATATTAAATAGATCACAATGGAAGCAAGGTGTGGTGGTGCACGCCTGCAATTCCAGTGCTTGAGAGGCTGAGGCAGGAGGCTCACTGTGACTTTGAGGCCAACCTGGGCTACAAGTAAGTTCAAAATCAGTTTGCTCTGTAAAGTCAGACCTTGCCTCAAACAAAGAAAATAGAGACCACCCCTGCATGTTTGCTGCTACCACAGAAAGGCATGTTTAATGCAGGTAGTCAGCACAGGCAGGGACACATAGCCAGACCCACCCCTGGGTGCCACTGCCAACATCAGAAGGCTGGCTTGCCAAGTGTAGCAAACATGGACAGGGAGAGGCACCCAGATATGCTCCGTGAACCCACAGGCCACCAGTGGCGACCCTTGCTTTCTTCTGGAAGCCAGCACCAACTGGGAGAATCAGACAAACATACCTCTGTGTGCCTTCCACCATCAAGGAAGTCCCAGTGTATTCAAGCAGGCTGAGAGAAGCAGCAGCCCTGCCATCATATGCCCCTGGCCACTGGGGAACCCTCAGTGTCGCTACACATATCTGGAGAATCCCATCACATGCCCTGCTACCTCCCAGGGAACCTGAGTTCACAGAAACCCAGGAGCCTGCCAATTCCTCTATACTGTAGAGGGGCAGCCAATATGGGAAGTTCCTGGGAACCCACAACCAGCTTGTTGGAAGGAAGCCAGGAGAATGTCAAGACAAAGGAGCAAAAGGCAATCTCAGACCTCCAGCCCACACAGAGCAAGTCTGGGAGATATATTCATAGAAGAAAATGGAAGGCACACATCTGAAGTCTCCAAGAGAATAGCAACTGAAGTAAGGAAACAACTCCATTTGACTGTAAAAGTGACCAGATCTGAAATAATGTCACGGGTAAAAGGAAAAATCATAAACATAATGAAAGAATTGCTCAGAATATCTGAAGACGTAGATAAAAAGAGGAGCGTAGGAAAATGATGCAAACTTTGAATGAACAATATAGAAAGAAATTACAATGCATGAAACAGATTCAAAGAGATACCCAGGAAATTAAAAAGTCAATCAAAAGTTGGTAAAACTACTTGAAAGAGACTAATGATACAATTTCAGACATTGAAGACAGTATCACAGCTAGTGATCATGAAAGGAAAGATCTCTTTAAAATAACAAGGAATCAGGAAATAACAATTCAATGGCAAGGCTAAGGACTTAGCTCAGTGACACAAGCGCCTGCCTCCCAAGCATGAGGTTATGAGTTCCATCCCTGGTACCACAAAAAGTAAAACAAAACAAAACAAAACAAAACAACAATTCAATGGCTGCAAAATGACACAAAGAAAAATAATTTAAGAGTGATAGGTATCAGTGAAGAAGCAGGGAGTCAACACAAATGAAATAAAAAGTCTATTTACAGAAGTAATAGCAGAAAACTTCCCAAACATGGTAAAAGGATCTGGCATTCAGATAAACGAGGCACATAAGACTCCATGTAGCCATAACCAAAGTAAATCTACACCCAGACATATAATAATCAAGATCCCAGAAGTTCATCATAAGAACACAATATTAAAAGCTGTTAGAGAAAATAGACTGATCACCTATATAAGGAAACCAATCAGAATCACAGCAGACTTCTCAACACAAATCATCAAGTCAAGAAGAATTTGGAGTAAAGCATTTCAAACCCTGAAAGAAAGTAACTTCCAACCTATACTGAGGTACCATGTAAAATTATCTTTCAAAATTGATGGAAAAATAAGATACTTCCAAATAAGATAAAGAACAACTGAAGGAATTCATGACCACAAAACCAATCCTACCGAGAGTGCTGAAGGATATCCCAGAGAAAGATAAAGATGACCATGGTTCCAAGAACAGCAGCAGAAGAGGACTGCCAAACAGGGCAGGCAATTGAATGAAGGGAAAAGGAGGAGGGTCAACAGTGGGAGGCTCATACGGCAGACAGGAACAATGCATGCCAGTTGTAACCATTAATGTAGATGGCCTCAATTCAACAAGCAAAAGAAACGAAAGAGAGTGGATCAAGAAACAAGTTCTACCAATACAAGAAAAATATTTAACTCGAAAGGAGATTTATTGACTGAAAATCGAGAAAACAATTGTTTAACATGACAGGAGATCAAAAAAAAAAAAGCCAGGGTAACCTGCCCATCAACCACAGAATGCATTAGAAAGATATGGCATTATCATACAATGGAAAGCTACCCAGCTATAAAGTAGGATAATCTCAAAATTCTTGTAGGTAAATGGATGCAACTGGAGATCATGCTCGTGAAATGGTTTGGACTCATACAGGTGAACACTGAGTTATCTCCCTAGCATAAAAAACAGAAGGAGTTAGTGGGATCCAAAAAGCACAATAGATATTATGAAAGTTATAAAGGAGGAAACACCTAAAAAGGGAAAGTGGTAACCATTGTTAATTTTCTATTATCTTGCTTTGAATTCTTGTATTGTTTTCATAATTTTGTTACGTTTTGTTTTATTCTGTGCTTTTTTGTTAGGTTTTACTCTGTCTGATAGTATGGGCAGCTTTTTTGAAGATAACAAGATATATTATGGTAACCATTATTGATTTCCTATCGTCTTGTTTTGAAGTTCTTTAATGCTTTTAGTCTTTTGCTTTGATTAGTTTTATTCTGTTTTGTTTGATTTTATTATGCATGATGGTATAGACAGATATTTTGTGGAAAATAAGACATTATGGTAGCCACTGTTGATATTCTATCATTTTGTTTTGAAGCCCTATAATGGTTTTATTCTTTTGTCTTAATTGGTTTTATTCTGTTTTGTTTGATTTTATTTTATTATGTATGATACTATGGGCAACTATTTTGAAGACAATAAGAGACATTATAATAGCTATTGTTCATTTCCTATCATCATGTTTTGAAGTCCTGTAATGCTTTCATTCTTTTGTTCTGATTATTTTTTTTCTGTTTTGTTTCATTTGATTTTATTATTTGTGAAGGTATGGACAACTATTTTGAAGAAAATTAGAGACATTATGGTAGCCATTGATGATTTCCTATTGTCTTGTTTTGAAGTCCTGTATTGCTTGCATTGCTGCATTCTCATTTGCTTTATTTTATTTTATTTTATTCTCTTTAAAATATAAAAACAAAAAATAATTAAATAAAACATAAATGAATAAATATAAATAGACACCATGCCCAATATTATGAAACTTAAGAATTTTGGGGCCAGAATTCGAACACTGGTGAAGATCACCAGTTTCTCCTTTTCTAACTATTGTATATGGTGTAATGTCTTAAAACATACATCATCACCGTTCTAAAAATATGCAATGTGATTATCAGATATTTGTAACAAAAATATTGAAGTTTCAGTAAGCACCACTGATAGAAAAAATCACCCACAAATATTATCCCAAGAGCATATCTGTTTATATTTTGCCTAGGTGCATAAGCAAATCTTACTATATTTCAACACACGGTACAGCTAAAACATGATTCACAATCATTTAGAACTGCTCAGTGGTGAGCACATGCTATTTGATATAACTTCTGCAGCAAATCATCCAAAGACGCTTTTATTTCAAGTTAACATATGTAAAATAAACACCATTACTAACATGAAAGATACTTTATTTTCTCCTATTTCTTTTCTACGTATAAGGAAGTTCAAAGCAACAAGACCTTGACTTTTAGTTATAATTGCGCTACATAAAATCAGTGAGGTGAAAATAGGTTTTGTTTTAGTGCTATTTCTGGTGGAGCAAGGAAGAATTGGGGCTAGATGAGTAAAATTTGATAACATATGGGACCGATACAGCAGAAGTGAGTGAGCAAATGAAAGTACCATTTATGGTACTAGAAGGAATATCTTAGAAACAAAAGGAAAGATTATTCTTTTCTTAATTTTCCCTTAGGATATCATATAATTAGGACCATAATGGATTGAAAGGAGAAAAATTAACCCAAAACAGATGGCTTAAGGCATTAATGTAACTTAGCTTAGAATAGAATTGCCAGAGGAATTGTTATATATAAAGCTGTTACTACATGAACCTGCAAGCCTAACCCTCAGTGGTCCATATTAAGGTGGCCCTGAGGTAAACTGGAAAATTTGAATTTCTTGTAAGTTATAAGAATTGCTAGCGTTTCTAGCAGAGACTGCACTGACAGTCACTCATCATCTTAGGGTTTAGAGCTTAGTCTTTTGAACCATGATGACAAAGACCACCGGAATTAACTAACCTTGCTTTTAACAAATGTGGAGGAAGTGCAGGGTGTCCTGTAAATTAGACTTCTGAAAAATTAATTTTTTCAACAAATCACTTGTGTTTTTAAAGCCAATTCAAATATTATAACTTTGTACATTTTAAAAATTCATGTCATAGTAGCTGTTACCTATGTTTGATTATAAATCATACCTTTATACCTCTTAAAATTGTCCTAAATAGATAGCAAATATTATACTTTTGGTTATACATAAACTTTTTCATACACTAAAGAACCAATCATCTTCTTTGTAGTATATATATATATATATATATATATATATATATATATATTTATATATATATATATATCTATCCGGATGTATTGTTTTCAGTAAAACATTCAACATTTACACACTGCACTTCTACTTAGTTATAAGAGGCTAGTGGTATGGAAATGAAAAAAATGGGAAAACATTCTCATGTATAACTTATAATAACAAATAATCCAAATATATATATAATATCTGAGGTAGTATAACTGGTAAAGAGAGCCAGAAAGCAAACAAAAAACACAAAAGGAGTAAATTTGTATGCCCAGGTGTGTCTGTCTAAGGAAAATGCCCAAGCCTTCATGACTTAACTCTTAACTTACTAACTTAATTTTCCATTTTCTCCTACATTAAAAAAAATCAAGAATTTTTATTCGTTTTCTAATTCTTTTAACTCTTATATTGCCATGGGTAGTTTATAAAACTTCTCTTCTGTGATTGGCTGTCTTTAAAAGTTTACCTGCCTCTACAAAGAAAGTAAAAAATTGAGCTCTTTACATCTTCAGTTCAAAAACTGTACACTCGTGCAGTACAGTTGAGACTCTCTAAAACTGCAAATTACACTTTATAACATAAAATAAGTTTTAATGAAAGTCAGATTTGAGTTATCATTTACACAAATCACCCTTGCCCTTTTAGGTGCTGAGAGCTAAAAGACTGCCAAGTGTTCATGGTGAAGACTGAGAACAGTTCCAGCACCTGAAAAAGTTCTACGTATGACTTCAGACTAGATCCCTCTCTCATGGGGCTGGTAAGCCCTCAAAACACTTCCTGATCTGATAGCTTTTTATTTTCCAAATGTTGTATACATTTAATACATTGAGAAGATCTAGTTTTTCAACTCCAGCTTCTTTCCTTTAGCATGATACTCTAAGATGTACTCACTTCTTTTAATGTGCCATTAGTCTTTTTATTGCCAAATAACATTCCTTTGCATAGATGTGTGTTGAAGATCATTAGGATCGTTGACGACCATGTAAGGATTATGAGGATAACTTCTATATGAAGTATACCAAGTTCAGTGTGCACATAAATGTTACATTTCTCTTGAATAAATATTTAGGTATCAGTTACAGTTGCACTAAATCCTCATCAACATGCTGTAATGCTAATTTTCCTTTCATTACCATTTTTCTTGGTCATTCTAATAATTTGTATTTGTACTTACACTTTTAATTTGTGTTTACATAACAAAATGAATAATGATGTTAGTTGTTTTTTCATGAACTTAAGTTGCTATAGTGATGTCTCCTTTTTCTGGTAAAGTCTCCAGGTATTTATAATAGTTTTCATTTCTAAAGCACAAGAAATATACATAGATATGTTAAAAATTTTTGTCCTACCTATTACTCACTTTCTAAGCATGTGTTTAAAATCTAAAAATAACCACTGTTAACATATATTACATTGCTATAACAAATAATACAGAGCCAAATACTAGAAAGACTTACATTAGTATTGAAACTATACATGACAAGTTAAGAGACAGTATCTGGAAAGCTTTAAAAACTAGCCAAACAGAGCTAATTCTAATTACACAAAATACGTAACAATTATTGTAAATGTTGCCAGATAATAACTGACTATGTCAATTAAAAACATTTTTACAAAATTTTGCAATAAACTACCTTAAAGTG
>PVJX010024111.1:0-28452 GCA_004027295.1 Dolichotis patagonum | reverse complement strand
AAGAAGAAGAAGAAGAAGAAGAAGAAGAAGAAGAAGAAGAAGAAGAAGAAGAAGAAGAAGGAAAAGGAAAAGGAGAAGGAGAAGATGGAGAAGAAGGAGAAGAAGGAGAAGAAGAAGAACTACAACAAAAACAACATGGAGGAAGAGGAGCAGAAGAAACAGGAGAAAGAGAAAGAGAAGAGGAAGGAGAAGGAGAAGGGCAAGGAGAAGGAGGAGACTGCAACAAACTTTCAAAACATGTCCACAAGGGGCAACAACAGTACACACACTGGGAACTTTCATCCCCAAACCTTTCACACAGCACAACACATCTGCATTCAATCATTGTAACAGTACCAGCACAGATATTTCTGTTCAGCGAACTCAGAGAAATCAGTAGTATCACTATCTGAACTATTTTTATACACATATACATATACATATGTATTTTCTTTTGGCTTGTCACACTAAACAGTATGATGTTTACACGTGTGTATCATATTTCACTAATGAGTATATTCTCAAGTTGCATCCATTTACCTATAAAATTTGCCTGTTTATTCTTCTTTATGGCTGAGTAGTACTCCACTGTAGATAAATATGTCATTTTTATTCATTCCTCAGTCTCTGGGCATTTAGGTTGCTTCCAAGATCTGGCTATTATGAATTTTGCTGACATAAATATGGGAGCACATATATCACTGTGGTATGATGTGTTTAATTCTACACACTAAGTATATTAGACTCAACACTGGGGACACAAAAGGAAACCGTGATAAGGAGAGCAGCATAGACAGAGAGAAACCAGAGGCTGCTCAACAGGAAAACAGAAATGCCCCAAAGTGGATGTAGAATCCGCCACTCCCACCTCAAGGGGAAAGTGAGGAATTGAGAGCACGCCAACGTCACCCACGGAAGACATGACCTCAAGTTTCATTTCTCGGGGTTTCCTCAAGTATCAGTCACAAATATTTTGAAGCCACCGCCCTCAGTCACCACCAATGAGACTCCCATGTGTTCCATAACAGTCTGGGCCACAATACAGCAGTGTGTGGTGTGCACACCACGTGTGCTCATGTGTGCACATGGCGCTCGCTCTGCAAATGTGCATATCTAAGAGACATGGACACTGTCACCTCCATGTGGCTGTCAGAGCAAGACCCAGATCCCCTCAGGGGCAGGCAGTGAGCCCCACAGAAGGGAGGAAATTGCAGGGCCTCCTGAAAAGGCAACACCTGCAAGAGGGTGGAGCTGCAGCTGGCACAGAGCAGCCCCTGGAGCACAGTGCTTAGCACATCTGTGTGGTCTCTTTTGTTGCAAGACCCTGACCTGCAGAACCATCAGCATAAAAAGCAGATCTGGAACACTGCAGGCTTCAGCTGCCATCTGAATGGACCCTTGTCCCAGCTGAACCCTCAATACCTGGGAATGGCGTTGCCAGGAACCTGTCTAGTTGTGACATAAAGTCAAAGTAAGCGGATTCCAGGAGCGTGACTCTGGGTTATGAAGGGGAAATGTGGGCCTCTCTGGGTTTGGTTGGTGTTGATTTTGTTTTCCTTTCTGTGCTTTTATTGGGAATGTCCACCCCATGCCAAGCCCACCTCTGTATTCAGGAAGCACTTAAATTGTTTAACTTCAGAAATACATAGAAGTGCCATCCACACAATGCCACCCATTATTTATTTATAAGGTATATACATCCGAGTTTTAATTTGGTACTAGAGAGACTGAAAGCTTTAGGGCCACTAGTAAAGAGAAAAATGTCTTCAGTAAGAGATTAAAGGAGGATAGAGGAGAACATAGGGGGCTGGGGATGTCAGTGTTTTCCTATGGGAGCTCATGCGCCGCCTTGCGGACGTCATTAGCACGTGGAGGGTTTTTTTTTTTTTTTGAGAGATTAGCCTGAATTGTGAAAGATTCCTAGAGGAAGTCAGGGCTCTTGAGACCTGAGCTTATCTCTTCTTTTCCCTCCCTGCAATGGAGGTACCCAGTGGGCGTCTCTTCTGCCACCCGAGGGTGCAGAAACCAGACAAAGGTTGGAGCACACAGCTGCCTCCTGCAAGACAACAACTCTGTCATTGTCTGTTCTTGAACTTTAAGGACCTGAATTTCAAGGTAAATGTGTATTTCATGTATGTTGCTCCTTGTTGGGTATTTTTACAGTGGCTGTCATAGACATAAGCACCTCCTAAGTTTCTGCATCTGTCATGTTAACATTCTGATGCTTCAACACACACAGTCTTTAGTAATCCAGGAATGGCTTCTGGGTTAATCTCCTGATCACATGGTCTAGGATGACCTCGGGCCCAGGTCGATAAGGTTTCAACCTGTTTATCATGTAATCCTGGTATCCCAAAATTCTGTATTTTTGTGGCATTGTAATTTCATTCTTTTTATGTGCTTACAAATTATTAATTTAGTTAATCCAATTTTTTATGGTTGTACTGTTTGTTATTTAAGAAACATTTTTTGTGTGTCTATATTTTAAGATCACAATCAGATGTCTTTGTGGTAACCAGAAGTTTAGAACACTTACATAACCATTAATAAAATAGCTGAGGAATTAATGTGAAGTGTCAGATCATTACTTTTCTTATTAATTTTGCCTAATTGGGGATGAAAATGCCTAAGAATCAATAGGTAAATAGCCTAGAACTGAGCTGTATCCCCAGGTTTATTTTTATATATTTTAAGTGAATCAGCACAAATATCTGTGAATGCTGGCTCATGTAATCATATAAGTATATTTCAAATCAATATTATGTGTTAAACATGAGTAGCAGTACAGGATCTTTGCTCATAGAGTAAATGATGAAATAGGAAAATTAATGTAAAGCAAAATGAGTATGGGCAGAGCTCCCTGGAGATGGGATGCAGAAGGGAAGCAGGGGAGGGAGGGATTGCAGAGGAGCCTCCGGACACACTGAGGATAAGGCAAGAGTTCACTAATGTGATTGTGTGTGTGGCTGTATATGTGTTCCTCTGTTTCAACACTTCTCAGGTGCACATGTTTTCTCTGAGAAGTTTATGTGTTACTTCTGATGAAGCTATCATGGACACACAAAATCTCAACACACAGAAAGTGTGAGACAGTTCATGAGAGGTGAAAATAAGAGACTCAGTAGCAGGCCTCGACATGGACAAAGATTAAGTTTCCTTTCAGCAGCCAGCAGAATGCAGCAAAGTCACACATGATGTCCCTGTAGGAAGAGCAGAAGAGAGTCATCACAGTCGTGTGTACTCTGCGCAGCACCTGGAACAGTAAACAGTTTTTTGACAGTTTAGAAGAGCATAGGCCCAGACAGTAGGGAGGACATTTACAGCACAGCAGCCCTCCTGTAGCAATGCAAAATGTTCCTCATATTTTGATAATTTATGCATTTCTAAAGCAGAAAAATCAAATATGCATGTTATGGGTACATGAAAAATGAAAAACAGACATAAAAATAAAGACCAATAATTCATATCAGACTGAGGTTTCACATTGTATGAATGACATCATTGCTACCAAACACTCTCGGTACATTAGCATTAGATGTGAGCTCTGCCCTCTATGAGTTTTTCATGTCCAGAGCTGTGTATATAGCAGGAGGCCATGCAAATAGGGCCTCCTTGTGCTCACATAAAACAGCCCAGCCCTCACACTGCAGCTCTGCAGAGGAGCCCAGCCCTGGTGCCCAGCTGTTCCTACTTGGTGACCAGGACTGAGCACAGACAGCTCACCATGGATTTGGGGCTGAGTTGGGTTTTCCTGTTAGCACTTCTGAAAGGTAAATTTTTGAGGACAAAGGATATGGAATGGGAAAGTCGACACGACCAGGATAAAGAGTGGACACGTGTGTCAGTTTCCTGAGCAGTATATCTCTGTGTTTGCAGGTGTCCAGGCTGAAGTGCAGCTGGTGGAGTCCGGGGGAGGTTTGGTGCAACCTGGCGGTTCCCTGAGACTCTCCTGCGTGACTTCAGGATTCACCTTCAGTGACTATACCATGAGTTGGATCCGTCAGGCTCCGGGAAAGGGGCTGGAGTGGATCACAGATATAGGTAGCAGAGGTAGGACATACTATGCAGACTCCGTGAAGGGCCGATTCACCATCTCCAGGGACAACAGCAAGAACACACTGTATCTGCAGATGAGCAACCTGAGACCGGAGCACATGGCCGTGTATTACTGTGCAAGAGGCACAGTGAGGGAAAATTACTGTGAGCCAAGACAGAAACCTCCTTTTAAGGGCACTCAGGCCCAGCAGAGGTCGCCATGCTCTGTGGAGAACCAGGCAGGCCTAAAGAGCAGGTGCAGAGTAGGAAGCAGAGGAGAGAGTGCTTCCTGGGGCCTCTTAGATTCCTTTCTGTACTAACGTCTTAGGTCTTGATCTACCCACAGTGAAGTACCCAAGTTCAAGGAAAAATTCTTCGTTAAATGTAATTGATGAGTACATAAGAAGCACTAAAATTTTCATTTTCTGTGTGAATTTTACTTATGGGTAAACAAAACTTGCACTCATCTCAAAGTAACTTGTGCATTTTGTGAAGTTAATTTTCTATCCAAAGTCATATCCTCTTCATTTAAAAATATATTTGTGGGTTAAGTTTGGGTGATAAGAAACGATCTCACGCAGTGACAAATGCTTCAAATGAAGAAATTAAATCCTCCTCATCCCTCTCCATGGGGTCTGAGAACACACAGCTCCCTCCTCTCCTTGGCCACGTCAGAAGACCTGGTCCCCAGGCTCAGCCCTAGCACCATGAGGATCCCAGAGCTCAAGGGATCAGAGAGGGGGCAGCCTGACTGGACTAAGTGCAGTGTCTGTGGACCTTGATGTGCTCTTTCTAGAGGAGGGCTGAGCAGGACTTGCTTCTGTGCCTTTCTCTTGTGGCTCACAAATTAAAAAAATTCATATAATACAGAAAAACCATTCTCGATCTTAATCTCCATTTCTCTCTCTCACATCTTTCTTTTTCTGTAGTTTTAAACTTTTATTTTCAAGGAGGAATATAGAACAGTAAAGTGAAACAAAATCAAATCGCCATAGGACATTTGGAAACTCACCATGGTTACTATTTTGCACATTTTCATGCTCTAATTAGTTGCTCAGGCTCCTGGCCCCAGGCTTGCAAAGTCAATCAAATAATTTAAATGTCAGGTCGCCTCCTTACTTCAGTTAGTAACATCTCAGCCTGTGCTTCATCCCATTGCTTATGTGTGTGTTATTGGGAGAAATGAGAGGGGGAGGCTTCATGGCTTCCTTTCTGCTTCACTCCAGCTGACAGGGCTTTGGCCAGTGGGGCAGTGTGGGTACTGCACTGCCTCCTGCTGTTTTCCTCATCAGGATGGGCCATGGCCCCGGCTTTCTTATTGCCACTGAGTTCCTTATTGTCTCTCTCTCCGGTGGTTTCCACCCACATTTCTGACCCTTCCTGTGTCTGTGGGCTCCACCTCATTCCTCCTGCTCTTCCTTGTGGTGCTGCAGTTCAGATTCTGAACAGCAGACCTGGAGCAGTCTTCCTCTGCTTCTCACACTTCCTCCATTCTCCTGAAAGTGTCCTCTCTTTCTTATTCGTCTCTCAGCTTTCAGTCTATCAGGAAAACTGTGGAGAATAGATGGGGTGAAATCCTTCATTCTCATAGTGTTTGTGTTTTCTTTTAAACATCTTTCCAAGTTCTGCCCTGATATATTTATTTTACCTCACATAATTCTGTTTTTATCATTCACACTGTATTTGTAAATTTTTCTAAAACAGTGAAGTATACCCTGATAATGAATAATGCATTTTGTTCTGTTAAGATTTCCTGTGAGCAGTTATATAATAAACAGCACGAAATCACTTGCAGGCATATTGATGGCTCTTGAAGGCAGAGTGGAGATGACATTCTCACACGGAGTCCACAGATCTCTGATGAGATCAAGAACCTCACCCTCGCATTCATTTCCAGAGGCTAACGCACATCCACCTCCTCACCCTGCATTGCTCTTCACCTGGTTCAGCATCTTTACTGATGTGTCCTGTGGTTAAGGACTGAAAATTCATGTTCTTGATGTGATGTCTGAGGTGCATCAGATGTTTCCCACCCAGGGTGCAGACAACTTTCATAATATGCCCTTCCTGACATGGAGTGTGATTCTCTCCATTGCACCTTCTGAATCACAGCTTCCTGCAGATCTTTGAAAATCTGGAATATGTTATCGATTTTATTCTTTTTCATTCTTTTCTGTCAATCATGATTGTGCAGATGTAATTTGCAAAGTGAGACCTAAGAAGACCAGCTCAAGTAAGAGTTCAAATGTAGCATTAATGTTGTAACTTGTTTTTCAAAGTAAAGTAGTGAATGAAACCAGGAGGAATGTGGAGCTCCTGGGTGTTCATCTCACCAGGCAGGTCCACTGAGTTTTATGAGCAACATTGCCGCTCCTCTGTTTTGCTGTATCTCAGCATTGCTGACTTGACAGTTTCTTCTCAGATATATTTCACAAATTTCACCTCCCACCCTTAGTTTATACTCTTGTCTCATCATGGAGGGGAAAATCCAGCAGTGAAGCATCCTCACATTCTAAGCATGAAATCCAAAACCATCTTAGTGCCTGGTTATCAACTTCCTCCTCACTGATACCCTCCAAGTATTTCACTCTTTGTCCTCAAACATCAGTGTCTGTTAATTGTTGGATCTTCCCACCAGACCTGTAAAAGATGTAGAGTACATGCAACGCTTGTCAATAGCAAAACCCACAGGGGAAACATGCACTTTCCTAATTTTTGTGACCAACTCCTCACTGATCTTCCAAGGCTTCAGCAGAGCCTGAGAACCCCTCTCCACAACAAGAGCTTGTGCATAACTGAGCCTTTATTCTTCTCTCTATGGAGTAAATATCAGTCTTACTACAAATCCGTCAAAGTCGTGTAAATCAGAACAGATATCAGAACTGTGAATATAGGAATAACTAACAGTGACCTCAGAGCAGTGAGGTAGAGGCGTCCTTTATCAAAGCTGAGAACCGGTGCTCACGCAGAGAGTAACAGACTTTCGAACTTCTGGATATCAGGGTCAGTGCTCTCGTGCTTGGACTCAGAACAGCTGTGCCCTGTTGTTCAGATCCTACTCCTATGGTTCACGTACAGCCTGTTAGTCTATTTCTCCTTACCACTTTGGACTTGACTATTAACTGCATTCAGGTTACCTGACTATGTGTCGATTTGGGGAGGGGGAGAAAAAGGATAGAAACGCATGTTTTGTTATCTAACTATGATGAATGCAATCATTATATCCTGTTAATAAGGAAAAAATGTAAACATAGTACAATATACTAGATTGAAGCCTGTGTCCAGGAAATGACTTGGAGAAATAAGAATTTCAGAAGACATGGATAAAGATCAGTCAATGCATTGAATGCATAGTGTATTGAAGAGCAGGGACCCATCCCAGTCACAGGCATACCACAGTATGATATCAGATCAGATTTCTTGTGGATCACAGGTGAGGGTTCCATGGGGCTTTTCTGTTTCCAAAGTAGACAAACAGCATCAATGGCAGGGGTAATGATGCTCAACACTTGTGTCTTCCTGCTCAAGATGCCATATTGAGAGTGACTCCTGAACCCAGCATTTGTGCCTCTTCATGCTCCAAGTCACAATGTGCAGTCCCCAGGTTCAGGGTCTCCCAGTGAGGAGGGATGGAGCAGGGATTTGCTCTCCCTCATGACTCACTCAGGAATCCTCAGCCCCAGTTTCCTGACTCAGAGATGAATTGATTAGGGTGTCAGCTCACACAGCGATTCTTTATGGAAAACTAATTCATTATATTAATAGATTCCATCTGTTTTTGGTAAACTTAAAAATTTTGTAGTGTTTTTGCTATGAATCTGAGTGGAAAGCAATCATGAGACTCCTTGCTGCATTGTATTAGAAAACCTTGCACTGAATCTGCAATTCACCAATAGTGCTCAAGAACTGGCCATTCTGGGTGAAAAGAGATTGGAAACTCTGAGATAAGTTTTAATTTTGGAGACACTCTCATCATGAGCATAGTGTCTACAGTGTGTAATTCTTCACAAAAGGACAACTGTAATTAGGTAAGCATTTGGAATTTAGGAATCATCTCTGGGAAAAAAGAGGAGAAGTGGAACCTAGAAAGGAACTGACATCAAGCACCTACACAAGGTCAGGTGGAGAGGAACACTTAGCATAGATAGCCTCCTTCCTCCCCATTGAGGCTTCTCTGTGAGGGAGGCACAGGACACACATCCTCATCTCCAGTCTCTGTAGGCTCAGGTCTGTGGGACCTGGACCACAGCACGTCTCAGAGCAGGAGGCAGAAGGACCTCTCCTGACAACGTTAATGGTGGTGCAGCGAGCTCTCCAGCAGCACTGATTGCACCAGAGTGGAGAGCTTGTGGAGAGGAAGAAGGGGCTGTGCTTGTCTTCTTTCTTTAAAAGCATCAGTAGAGCCCATGTATGAGTGCAGAGTCAGTCTGGGAACATGAAGGCAGCAAAAATGGAGGAAGGTAGTGTGAGGTCAGGAGGTCATGGCTCTGCTTCATCCACTCCAGTGAAGGCAGCTTGCAGCCTATCACAGATGTGGACAGTGCAATGGCAGGAGGGGAGATTCCTCTCTTGATCACAAGAGTCAGCTTGGCTTGTACCTCACCATCATGCAGTAAAGGGTCCTCCCTCAGACAAATTTATCTGCCAAATATAGACTCTAATACTCCCCTTCCCTGATGGAGCTGACAGCCTCCTCCTTCTGAGGATCTCCCAGAAGGCAAAGCCATGGCCTAGAATACGCAATTGCTGTGTCTACTTCTGTGCCTGGTGACAGGTTCCTATGGTGAGTGTCCTCAGTGTCACACACGGGTCCATGGGAAGATTAAGAAAGCAGCTGGATAATAGGAACTTAACCCTTGTTTCCAGGTGTCCTTTCCCAGGTGCAGCTGGAGGACGTGGACTGAGGTTTTGTGTTTCCTTTTTTTCTGAAATTTATATCATATTGGGATGCAAAGTAATTTTTTTCAATAAAACTATTGATTATCACTTAATGGACTGTACATTCTCCTTAGGTTTTTAGGTTAAGTTTATTTTGCTGTCCAGTTATTGTCTTAAAAAAACTTTAATGCTTGACAAAATAAAACAAAATTTTAATACCATAGGAAATTTCTAGCAAGCACAATGATATACAATTATTGTGTACAGTTTAACAAAGTAAAGCTTCCACTTCCAAGGAAAGTATTGTTGAAAATCCTGAATATCCTTAAGTTATAAGAAATTTCCTAGATGGCCAGTGTTTTCCTTGTCTTGCCAATAAATCAGACATTCAAAACATACAAATCAAACTTTCAGTGAGCTGAGAAGCATGAAAATGTTACCAGAAACTCAGTCACCTGGAACTTGGGAGTCTGTATGTGTAATCCCAACACTCAAGAGGCTGAGGCAGGATGATTGTTGCAAGTTCTAGATAAACTTGCCCTACAAATTGAGTTTTAGGTCAGTCTGAACTACACAGTGAGCCTTTGCTTCAAAAAGACAAAAACCAAAAATGTAAGAGAAATAAATTGCAATAACTTCATAAAATAAACTAGAAAAGAATTTAATGAAAAATTTGACAAATTCATGTAATGATAAGTATAAAACATTGGTGAAACAAATGAAAATTACACAAAATTAAAAAGAGATTTTTCTGTCAATGAATGTAACACATAATATTGTCGTATGTGCACAACTATTATGTCAGCCAGGTTTCTCTTGCTGAAAGAAATAGAGTGATAAATCAACTTCAAAACAGAGCACGTTTTGTACATTAGGATTCTGTAGGCTTTGTTCTATTTTCCCATTGGGCTATTTCCTTGGACCTGTTCCAGCTCAATGCATCACAGTGGGAGTAGTGGCACATATGTCATGGTCACCCTATGCTGTCTGACTCTGAAGGGAAAAGTGAGAAATACAGTGTTGGGTCTCATATGTCCTCCTGGACATTCCCCTCATAACCTAAAATCCTTCTGGTATTTAGCACATATGTCAAGTAGGGGAACAGGATGTGACTTGTGGTTGTGACTGTTGAAGTGAAACAGAAGAGCCCATTCCTCAGAGTCATTTGCTCTGGCCTAACACCCTCCTCGACAGTGTGAATATCATTCTATTTAGGGTTGAGCAGTAAAATCGTAGTGTAGATGAATGTGCTGGAAAAGCATTACCACAGATTTTCCAGGGAAACCATTAAGGATAAAGGGCACCAGGTGAAGCTTAGGAAAAGGGCCAAAATGGATGTCACAGCTGCAGATCCCACAGGGAGCTCCATCCTGACCACAGAGGATCCATGCAGGTGAACCAGCTGGAGATTTCACATTTGAGAAAAGTACTTCTTTTCACCCCACTCTCATACCCCAGGCTCACACCCATGGACAAATGTCTGCCTGAATGTTGCACAAACATTGCTGCTTGCCAAAAGGTAGGAAACTCCCTCACTCTTTGTGCAATTCCCCAAGAGAAATCATTAGACATTTCCTGTGCTGACACAGCACATATCCTAGGTGGTGTCTGCACAGAAGGACAGGGAGTAATGTGCCTCACTGACTATGTCTGTTGTGCCCTGAACTGGGTATGGAAATGCCACTGTAAATATTCTTCATGTTGTTCTAGAAGGAGACATCAAAGACTTCCATGAAAACTTCTTGGAATAAAGCAAGATCTGACTGCTTTGCTCTGACAAACTGTAAAGTGATACTTACCTTCAAAAATCAACTATCAAAAGAATGTGGACAGACTATGATGAGCAAGAGTGCAGGTTGAATTTTAGAGACATTGCTATTTTGGGCATGGTCTTCATAATTCATAATTATTCAAGAATGAGAAGTAAAATGTGATACATGTGTTCAATTTAGCAATGACCTCCAAAGAAAAGAGCTGAAGCTGAACAGGGAAATGGAATGACAACCCAGTGGACACACATGGTCATGTGGTTGCAGGAAAACCAAAATACATGGCCTCCGACTCTTCCCAGAGGATTAGAAACTTCTCTGTGATGTAAGCACACAAGTCACAGCCTCATTTCCAGTTTCTGCTGGCTCTGCTCGGGTGGGACTTGGATCACCGGATGTCTTAGAGTAGGAGGCAAGTGGACCTCTCCTGACAACAGAAATGACTGTGAAGAAATCTCTCAAGCTGCATGGATGAAATCATAGGAGAGAGAAGAAGGAGACACAGTGGGAGCTGTGCTTTGTTTATGCCTGAGAACTGGTACCAGAGCTTGGATAGTAAGAGAGTTGGACTGGGGTACAGGAATGGAGAAGGACCAGGAGGAACCCATTCCTGGGATGAGGAAGATGGGGTCATCATTGCCGTGATTCCACCACCCCTCTAAAATTTATCTTTTCACCTATCACAGACTCAAAGGCAGCTAATATTCAGAACAAGAGAGTCCTCTCACTAGCACAAAAGAAGCAGAAATTGTCTGGCCATAATTTCCCCTTCATATACGAAGTGTACTCAATATGTGCAAATATCTGCTCCAACTTTAGATTCATAATCTGCTGATAGTTTGTGGAACTCACAGCTCTATCCCCAGACAGGATGGAGGTCTCTCAGGAAGGCAGACATATGGTCCACATGACGAGACAGCTGGGTGTTCTCCTGTGCCTAGTGATGGGTCCCCATGGTGAGTGGCCTCAATATCAGACATGGGTCCATGGAAAGTTTAGCAATGCATGTGACTGATCAGATAGTATGTTTTTTTACAGGTGTTCTGCCCCAGGTGCAACTGCAGGACACGGGGCCTGGCCTGGTGAAGCCCTCACAGATCCTGTCCTTCACCTGCTCCATCTCTGGATTCTCCATCACAACCAGTGGATATGCTTGGTGCTGGATCTTTCAGCCCCCAAGAAACAGTCTGGAATTTATGTGGTATGTAAACTCTGATGGTGGCACTGGGTACAACCCTTCTGTTAATAGTCACATCTCCATCTCCATTGACATAGACAAGAACCAGTTCTCCCTGCTGCTGAATTCTGTCACCATAGAGGGCACAGCCACCTATCATGCTGCAAGATACATAGTGCTTTGAGACAAATGTGAGCCCAGACATAAACCTCCCTGCAGGGAAACAGGGACAGCTAGGGGCATGCTGAATGCACTGCTCTAGGGAACCAACTTCATAGCCCTGTGGTGACAGCCTGGAGAATTTTTTCAGTAGTCAAGAGACAGAGATTCTAGACATCTTCTATCTTGCTGATCTTACAGTGTTGTTTTCATGGAATCAGGCCTTTATTCATTTCCTCGTCAATTTCATTAATGATTTCACAGCGCATTTTCAGTGAAACCCTTCTTCACAGCGCAAGTGTTTACACTGTCTCAATACATTTTAGGTGTATAAATATTTGATATTTATTTCTCTGTTGACTGGAGGTCTGCCCTCCACTCTCACATGCATTTGCGTGGCATCTCATCCTGAAGGGCACTTTCCACTTCTGTTCATGCAGAGACTTTTACTCTGAATAGCTGGACTTCCGTGTGTGGTGATCTGAGTGTTCTCCTGTTATTGGAGCTGTTCATTTCCCCACCCGTGGTGATGTGTTTGATGCTTTGGAGAGCTGTGGTATATTCCACTGTGGAGGGTCTCTCTCAGCATCTCATTAGTAGAGAGCATCACACTCTCACACATCCTGCAGGCACAGGGCACTGCCCAAGCAGTATTTATGAGGACATAGAGTCAGTAATAGTGAGTCTCAGAAACTGTCATGGAATGTCTTAAATATCATGTTTTTTTGTAATGTTAAGTGATTTTATTGTATTCACATTACCCTCAATAAAATCGGGACATCTCTACAAGCTTGCATCAGCATGTTTGAAAAACTGTTGTCCACTTCTTCCTCATCGATCAGTTGACCTGGTAACTCGTGCATCCGTGAAAGAACAAAGTGCCCAAAGCACAGTCAAGACCAGAGAGGAGGCCAGGGCCTGCCCACAGAGGAACCTCAGCTCCCTCTGTTCTCTTCTGAGCCCCTGAGGACAATGCTGGGCCCAGACACAACTCTGACTCCTGCCTGCTATGAAATCATGGAGTGGAAGCTTTGGGATCACAGGGATTTGGGGACATGGAAAAATGACATTGAGAAGATTCGCTAAGATGCGTATCACGGTGGCTGTATCTCTACAGGTTCAGAGGTGTAAGCAGTCATTCATTCATAAATTAAAAACTTTGAAAAAAATTAATTATTATGGAGGAAATATCAGTGGGGAGTTTACATAATTATCCATCTTTTTTTATCATCTGTCCGATGATCTATGTGTGTTTCTACCCATGATCATCATTCTATCCATCTATGCTCTGTCATACATCTATTTACCAACCAACTCCAGCATTCGTCTTTCATTTATGTATTTATTATAAATTTATTGTTTATTCACATTTTTGTTATCCATTTTACATTTTGTGCTTTTTAATTATCTGTCCTTCATATATGTATCACCCAAATTTTAACTGTTTTGTATCACTCTGGCCATGAACATCTTAACTATTTCTTCAGCTTTCATCTACTTGGTATTGGTGGATATACTATCTGCTTATCTTAAGTCCTTTATTAATATAGGCGATTAAAAACTCTTCATACAACTGTAAAGATTGATATACTTGAGAAAACAGTCTAAAGAGGCTTAGAACAAGATATAACACAAAAACCACTGACCCATGATTCACTTCCACTTGTAAATCAACTGACAGCATTGCACTGGGGGAGACTAAGTTTTCTTTAAAAATTAAGCTTGAACATAATGGAAAGGCTATCCATCCGAGTCTTGAGTATTTGCTATGGCAGAGTAAAATTTGATATCACTCTGCAATCAACATTCCTGCAAAACACTTAATGCAATATGTTTATTGAAATTTGGCAACAGGACTGAAGACTTAAAGTTGGAGCAGATGTACAAACTAGAAATTGTTCAGAGACTGACTACAATTTTTCCATAAAAGCATCATTTATTCCAGGACATGATTCAGGAGTCCAGACATGGCCTAGTGAATTTCTGTAAACCCTGAAGGGTATGTCTCTGTGTTCACAGGTATCCATTGTGAGGGAAGATCAATATGATCCCAGACCCAAAGCTTCCTGCAGGACACCCAGGGCCAGCAGGCAGAAGTCGGGGTCACAGACAGAGCACTGATTCTACCTCAAGAGGAGATTTAGAAGAAAGTGAAAGGCAGTTTCCTGTTGTGATCTAGAACATGTTCTTCATATAATACTTATTACCCAGGTATTTCAATACCATGTCTGTCCTTACTCCCAGTTGGACATGATTCCTTGTCTAGAACTTATTCTTTTTTATAGCTGAGTAGTGGTCCATTATGTATAACTACTAAGATTTCTTTATACAGTTATGTGTTCATGACATACAGGCTGTTTCTAGGATTTAGCTATTATGAATCATGTTGTATACACATTGATACGCATACAGTGCTGCAACATGTTGTTTTTAGCTATTTGGTAAAGATGTGTAGAATCAGAATAGCTGGGTAATATGGAATTTTTGCCTTCAGTCTTTGAATAATATTCATACTGATTTAAAATGTCTGAACAAGTTTCCATACCCAGTAACAGTGTACAGGGTTTATAGGAAAGGAAAGTTAATATGAAGCAGCCTGAGGATGGTCATGAATTTCTTGGTGATGGCATGTGGAAGGGAACCAGGGAGAGAGGGACTGAAAAGCAGCCTCAGGACACACTGAAGATGACATGTGCACTTGCTGCTTTTGGTGTTTGTGGTTGTGCCAGTTTCTGTGTGTGTTAATACTTCTCAGGGATACACTTTACATATGGGTAGCTGATGCCTTATATCTGGTGAAGCTTTTACTGATAAAAAACAGGTGAGAATAGAAGTAGAGTAAGAGAGATAACAACAGTCAACAATAAGAGAGCCTCTAACAGGCACCAACACTATCACTGTTTGGTTTGCTCTCAGTAGGCAGCAGAATGCAGCAAAGTCACACAAGTTCTCATCACAGGGTGAGGGGATGCGAACCTCAGCAGATGTGTGATTCTGTGTCCAGAAGCCAGATCACGAAGCTCTCCTCAACCTAGGAGAGCACAGAGCCAGGAAATGGGCATAAACTTATGACATGTGATCCAATATAGAGAATACAGCAGTTTATGGCACTTTCTATTATGCCATAAACTATTTTGCCTTACAAAGTAAGTGGCATCAAAAAATCCATGACCTATATAAGTGCACAAAATTGAATGGAGCTCTATTTTGACACAGAAAAGGACTCTATCACATAACTGCATGCCATAATTATTTTCAGTGCTACCCTTTTTACGAAATTTCCTCAGTACACTAATACTTCTTTTAGTGTGTGATGCCCTTTTTGAGATACCCAAGGCCAGGGCTCTCTATATAGCAGGAGGCCATGGAAACAAGCCCTCCCTGTGCTGATCAAATCCAGCCCAGATCTCTGCCTGCCCAGAGTGGACACTAGAAGGACCTTTCTTCTGCTCACCCAGCATGGGCTTGGAGAGACAGTGCGATCCAACTCTGACTGCTGTGTGCTGCCACCAAAAGGCCACTTCCTGCCGGCAGCTAGTGTGGTCAGAGAGAACCAGCAGATCCGCCTTCACCTTCAGGGAGCTACCACCAGAAGGCTTCTTTCTTCAGGAAGCCAGCAGGAGCAGGGACACACAACCAGGTAAAATATCTTTATCTGTAGGCCACCATTGGAGACCCTTGGATCCCTCAGACACCTAGCACCCACTAGCAAAATCAGATAAACACACCTCTGTGTGCCTGCCATCATCGTTGGAGTCCCAGTGTAGACACAAAGGCTGAGAGAAGCAATCCCACCTCCATGCACACCTGATCATGAGTGAAGAACCAGTGTAGCTACACAGGTCTGGAGAAGCCCACTCCATGACCTTCTACCTCCCTGCCAATCTGGGGTTAGAGGAAGCCAGATGCCTGTCTCATCCACCTACACTTCCTAGAGGCAATCAACAAGGGAACTCTCTGTAGCCCCACAAACAGTAAGTTGGGAGGAACCCAGGAGAATGTCATGATGAAGGAGCAAAAGGCAACCTCAGACCTCCATCCCACACACAATAGTTCTGGGAGATGCAGTCATAGAAGAAAATGATGGTCACATCAAATCTCTGAGAGTATAGCAACTGAAGTAAGGGAATAACGTCATGAGATTGTTAAAGCAGTCAAATTAGAAATAATGTCTCAGGTAAAAGAAGAAATCATGAACATACTGAAGGAATTGCTCAGCAGGCCTAAAGAAGACATAGACAAAAAAGAGGAGCATAGGAAAATGATGAAAACCTTGAATGAATGTAGAAAGGACTTGCAATGCATGAAAAAGATTCAACGAGAGACCCAGCAAATTAAAGATTCAATCAAAACCTGGCAAAACCACTTCAAAGAGAATAAAGATAGACATTCACACCTTGAAGATAGGATTGCAGCTAGTGATTGTGAAAGAAAAGATATCTAAAAAAATAACGTGCAATCAGGAAATAACAATTCAACAGCTGCAAGATGATGCAAAGAAGCATACTTTAAAAGTGATAGGTGTCAATAAAGAAGCAGGGGTCATCACAAATAAAATTAAAAGGATATTTGCAGAAGTAGTAGTAGAAATCTTCCCAAACCTGGGAAATGGATCTGGCATGCAGATATGTGAGGCATCTAGGACTCTTACAAGCCATAGCCAAAGTAAATCTACACCCAGACATGTAATAATCAGCATCCCAGAAATTCAGCAAAGAACATAATATTAAAAACCGTTAGAGAAAACAAACTGATCATCAATGAAAGAAAACCAGTCAGAATCATGGAAGACTTATCAACACAAACCATAAAGTCAAGAAGAGTTTGGAGTGAAGTGTTTCAAACCCTGAAAGAAAACAATTTCCAACCCAGGTTGATCTACCCAGCAAATTTATCTTTCAAAATTGATGGAAAAATAAGACACTTCCATGATAAAGAACAACTTGAAGGAATTCATGACTACCAAACCAACCATACACAGAGTCTTAAAGGATATTCTAGAGAGACTTAAATATAACCATGGTTGCAGGAAGAGCAGCAGAGTAGGGTTGTCAAACAAGATACCTAATTAAATGAAGAGGAAATGTGGAGCCATCAACAGGAGTATGTATGGCAAAGATGGACCAATGTATGCTGGATGTAAGCATTAATATAGATGGCTTCAATTCAGCAATAAAAAGAAACATAGGGAGAGTGGATCCAGAAACAAGATCCACCAATATACTGTGTACAAGGAACACATTTAACTGGAAAGGAAATCCATGGATTGAAAAACAAAGGAGACTTCTCTTATTTCTCTCTCAGTACATTTTTGTTAGTGTATAGAAATGCTATCAATTTTTGAGTATTGACTTTGTATCCAGCTACCTTAATGAATTTATTTATTATATCTAGGAGTCTTTCAATAGAGTTTTGGGGTCTTCTATGTAAAGTATCATGTCATCTGCAAATAATGATAATTTAATTTCTTCTTTTCCTATCTTTACTCCTTTTATTTCTCTTTCCTGTCTTACTGCTCTGGCTAGTATCTCCAGTACTATGCTGAATAGGAGTGGTGACAGGGCAAATCCTTGTCTTGTGCCTGAATGCTTTCATTCATCAGTTGGAATGGTATTATTCTGTTTTGTTTGACTTTATTATACGTGATGGTATGAACAGCTCTTTTGAAGAAAACAAAACATTATTACAGCTATTGCTGATGTAATATTATCCTTAGAAGTCTTACTATGCTTCTATTCTTCTATTACAATTGGTTCTATCTATCACATTGTGTCTTATTGGGATTTGAATATGTGTGATATTATAAACAAAATTTTTTATCAAAAATGCGATATTATATTACCCATTGATCATTTTCTGTTATTCAGTTCAGAATGCCCCATAATTCTTTCAGTCTTTGAATGGTTTTATACTTTTTTGTTATGTTTGCTATTATTGTATTTGAAACTATGCTCAACTATAGCAGAGAAAGAGATATTGTGATAGCTACTGTTAATGTCCAGTTGTCTTAATGTAAAGTACTGTGTTGCCTATGTTGTCCTGTTCTGATCTGTTCTGCCCTCTTTTATTTTATTCTCTTTAAAATAAAATGAAAAAAAAGAAAAACAAAGGAGATAAAATTGTTGCTCCATGTGACAGGAAACTAAACAAAAAGAAGCAAGAGTAACTTTCCCATCAACTGCAGAATGGAGAAGAGAGATATGGTATCATGCAGTGGAAAGCTACCCAGCTGTAAAGGAGAACAATCTCAAGGCTCCTGTAGGTAAACGGACATCATGTTCATCGGCAATGCAGTTCAAACTAATATGTGTGAATGCCAGCATAAGAAACAAAAGTAGTTAATGGGATCCAAAAGCAAAATACTTAGTGTAAGAGTGAAAGGGAGGAAACACCTGGGAGGGAAAGGAAGAAACTACTGTTAATTTCTTATTGTCTTGTCTTGAACTCTTGCATTCTTTACACATATTTGTTAGCTCTGGCTTTTTTCTGCCTTGTTTTGCTAGATTTTATGCTGTCAGATTGCAGGGGTAGCTATTTTAAATATACTGGGATATATTATTGTAATTATGTTTTCCTATTATACTGCCTTTTTTTTTCCATACCGGGGACCAAACTCATTAGATTGTGCTTGTCAAGAAGGCACTTATGCCACTCAGGTAATTCCTCAGCCCTATTTTATTGATTTCAAGTCTTATAATGCTATCATTCATTGGTTTGATTGATTTTATTCTGTTTTGTTTGATTTTATTATGTGTTATGGTATGAACAGCTACTTTGTAGAAAACAAGAGAATATGTTCAGCATTGATGATTTATTATCATTTTATGTTGAAATCCTAGCATGCCTTTGTTCTTCTGTTTTGATTGGTTCTATCTTGTTGTGTTTTATTTGATTTTATTATGTGTGATTTTATAGACCACTTTTGTGAGGAAAATAGGATATTATAGTAGCCATTGTTCATTTCCTCTTATTTGGTTTTGAAGTCTTATAATGCTTTCACTCTTTTGAACGGTTTTACAATTTTTGTTATGTTTGATATTATTTTGTGTGAAGTATGCTTAACTATTTCAAAGAAAAGAGACATTATGGTAGCTACTGTTCATGTCCTGATGTCTTGCTGTGAAGCGCTGTGTTCCTTGCATTGTCCTGTTCTGAGTTGGTTTCTTTTGTTCTCTTTCGTTTTACTATATTTAAATTAAAATAAAAAAAACTTAAAAGAAAAAAACAAAAGAAAACCATCCCAACCCCAATCCTACAGTTCTGCAGAGTAGCCCAGCCCTGGTGCCCAGCTGTTCCCACTTGGCAATCAGCACTGAGCACAGACAGCTCACCATGGAGTTCACTGTGAGCTGCGTTGTGCTTGCTGTTTTAAAAGATAATTCATGAAAAGACAAGAAATACTGAGTATGTGAGTGAATATGAATTCTACAAGAAGTGGACCGGTGTGACAGTTTCCTGAGAAGTATATCTATCTGTTTGCAGGTGTGCTGTGTGAGGAACAGCTGGGGGTGTCCTGGGGAGCCATGAAGCAGCCTGGGAGATTCTGGAGACTTTTCTTGCCTGGCCTCAGGATTCAACTTCAGTAACTATGACATGAACTGGATCCACCAGGCTCCAGGGATTGGGCTGGGATGGAGCTCATACATCAGTGCTGGTGGTAGCACAAACAACCCAGAGTCCATCAAGGGCCAATTCACCATCTCCAGGGACAATAGTAAGAACACACTGTGTCTGCAGATGAGCAGCCTGAGACTCCAGGACACAGCTGTGCATTACTATTTAAGAGACACAGTAAGGAGCCCCAAACCTCCCATACATTTGCGCTGGACCAGTAGAGGTTGCATGAGATACACATTTCACAGTCTTCCCCAGAGAACATCTAAAGTATTGTGCAAAGAGAGAAAATAATAAAGACTGAGTAGAAGAGGACAAGGTGACTGCCCTTGTGCAGTAGGGAAGGAGTCCAAGGTAACAAGGGTGAGTGGTGAGAAGAAGGGAAGAGAAAAATAAGTAAAATAAAGTTTTCTTTGTAGCAGAACCAAATGACCTCAATTAATATAAACATTAAATGGCATAATATGAGCTCAGTAAGATTAACATCCACAGGACTGAAACATGGAATAGGGAAATTGGAGAAGGGGGTTGCAGGTGAGGGGGCAGAATGGGGTTTAAAAGAAGGAGCTGAGCTGTAGTGTGTGCATCTAACCACTCCCCAGGATGACTGTTGAGTGCATGAGCCACAAACATAAATTAATAAAATTGAAAAATAAATAAAGTAAGGTTAAATGTGGGTTACAGTCAGTATCTGAGGGTACTCCATATAATATTTATCATAAACCTTCAAATTTACATGTTCATCTCAAACTCCAAGTCTCAGTCTAGTTGCTATTTCTGCTTGGATAGGACACATTCTCAGCCAAGCAGAACTCACACTATAGTGGGTCAAGTGACTCTTCTGTGTTCATCTGGCCCAGATCCCGGTGAAGCTCTAGGAACCTGGTAAAAGTCTAGATGGAAGCTGGATACACAGTGACGGGCGGGCAGTGTGAGCCCAGCCACAGCCCTCACCTCTGCAGGGATCAGAACACACAGACTCTGCTCCTCACAGCTCAGGGCTGTGCAGTCCCTCCAGAGATAACCGAGGAGCACTCAGGTGGATCGCGTTTCCAAGGAGCCAGCACTACCATGTCCTGGCACAGGAACTACTGCACTGAGACCCTGCGGGGATATTAGCTGCTGAGATTCTGGGTCCTCCTCATACTCATCCTCCTGTGACCCATTTCCATCTATGGAAGTGGAGTAATAATGGCCTTGTATGTCTTTCATTACATGTTCTACATGGATGTTAGGCTAATAATGTTTTATAGCTATAAATCTGTTAATCCTTTGACAAATTGCTGATATAATTTCTGTATCAACAACGTCCCCAATCAAAAGTTAAGAAGGACACAGTTTGTAAGTGCGTGCTAATAAAAACTGCAATAATCAGTGCAAAGTCATTATAAATCAGTTTTCTCAATGCCAAGGGGACACCAGCCACGTTCAGCTGTCCCTTTCTATTCTGGCATAGCCCAGTCCCTGACCCTGCCATGGGAGTACAGATCCTTTTCTGCCTTTGTGCATTTGCCATTTCTAGAAAATGTCTGTAAGGTTACTGAAATTGATTTTATCTCAATTTAATACTTAGTAAAATAATTTCAGGGTGTTTTTTTCATTTTATGACAATATCTGTGGTTAGGATACAAGCTGAATGCAATGCACAAACTATTATGGATGTGGAAATATTAGAGTGCTGGAAAATGGTGGAGAAAGTGAGGCGTGTTCTAGCTCATCTACTAGTTGAGTAACTCTTAAAATTAACACAGTGAATTCCTCATATGATTTTATCATTTGGTAATTAACAAAGGCCTTTCAAATTTTGAGTATACACCAAATTTTGCAAGATGAGAGTCTTAAAAATTTTTTCATGGTAAACAAAACTGACAAACTGTGGAAAAGTCTACCAATTGATGGAGGAGGATCAAATAATTTATATCTACACATACAGTATTCCCCATCTGTAAAGAAAATTAAATTTATATCTTTGTGATTTCATGAACATTCATTGAAACACATACTCATACATGTATATACTACCTTGTATATGATGGTAGAGAAAAATAATATCCACGTTTTTCATATCACTACATCAAGAAAATACTGTTACAACATCCAGGGATTACGGGGATATGAATTACCAAGGGAAAAATTAGAAATACCATACATTTTCTTACAGTGATGAACATACAGAGTAAGTATTTATATCATAGAGCCACAAATAACTTAATACTGTAATCTCATTCAACTGTATGCTAAAGGTTTTATCTTACTGTATGTGGGTAAAATTCCTGCAAAGCGTCATTGTAAAAGACAAACCAAAATTTCTAGCCAATAAACAGCACAGTAAAGAAATTTAAAGTTCAAAACCTACTGCAAAGTTTTAATGATATAGTAATGCAGAAACCATGCATAGAGGTATAAGGAAGAAATGTCCTATACAAATGGCACAAAAGAGCTCATCTCTAAAGACACAATGATTGAACACCAGAGCAAATCAAAGCAAATGTAATAAATTGGTGATTTCCTAGACTGGCCAAGCTATAAGTGCTACAGGATTAACAGAGGGACCACTGAGGTCACATAAAGAGAACCTGTGATAAGGAGAGCAGCGTAGACATAGAGAAACCAGAGGCTGCTCAACAGGAAAATAGAGAAGAGATCCTAAGTGGATAGAGAAGAGATCCCAAAAGGATCAGACATAGGTGACCTCAATATCTCCTTTATATAGGAAATGTGCACCCTGTATGCAAATACAAACTGCAGCATTAGATTGAAAATCTGGTCATGGGCTGTGCAAGCCTCACAACTCCATCCCAAGACAGGGCTGAGGGCTTAGGGGAATGTGGCAGTTGGTCTAAAAGATGATACTGCTGGGTCTTCTTCTTTGCCTGTTGACAACTACCCATGGTGATTTTCCTAAATGTCAGACATAGGTCAGTGGAAAGGTTACCAGCGCATGTGACTGATGGGATGGTTTGTTGTGCCCAGGTGCAGCTGCAGGAGTCAGGGCCTTGCCTGTTGAAGCCCCCACAGTTCGTGTCCCTCACCTGCTCAGTCTCTGAATTCTACATCACAACTAATTACTACTATTGGAGCTGGATCCCTCAGCCCCCAGGAAAGAACCTGGAGTAAATGGGATACATAAGCTACAGTGGTGGCACTAGCTACAACCCGTCCCTCCAGCCGCATCTCCATCTCCAGAGACACAGGCAAGAACCAGTTCTCCCTGCAGCTGAACTCTGTCACCGAGGAAGACACAGCTGCCTATTACTGTGCAAGACTCACAGTGCTTTCCTGCAAGTGTGAGTCCAGACATAAACCTCCCTGCAGGCAACTTAGCACCAGCAGGGGGCGCGCTGCGCACACTGCTCTAGGAAACCAGCTTTACAGTCCTGTAGTGACAGACAGCCTGGAGAGTTTTTTAGGTAGTCAAGCCAGAGAAATTCTAGAGACCTTCTATGCTGATGATCCTACAGTGTTGTTTTCATGGAGTCAGTCGTTTATTCGTGTTCTCATCTACTTCATTATTGATTGCACAACGCACTTTCAATGAAGCCATTGTTCACAGCACAAGTGATTACACTGTCTCAATAGCTTTTAGGTGTAGAAATATTTGATTTGATATTTATTTCTCTGTTGACTGCAAGTCTGCCCTACACCCTCCAATGGATCTGCCAGGCATCTCATCCTGAAGAGCACTTTCCAATTCTGTTCATGCACAAACTTTTGCTCTGAATGGCTGGACATCACCATATGTGTTGATCTGAGTGTTCACCTGTAATATTGGAGCTGTTAACTTCCCCATCGTTGGTGATGTAGGGCGATGCCTCTGAGAGCTGTGGTGGGTTCCGCTGTGCAGGGGCCTCTCTCAGCACCTCATTGGTAGAGAAAACGCTGTCACACATCCTGCAGTCATAGGGAACTGACTGAGCAGGGCTTATTAGGACCTACCATCAGTAGACAAAAACTCTTATGCAGTGTCTTAAATATAGTTTCTATTTTTACCACAAAGTGAATTTGTTGCACTTAAATTTCCCTCCATAAAATTTGGACGTCTCTGCAAGCTGCTGTCAGTATGTCTGGAAACAGTGCTGACCTGGGAATCTGACTGTGGATCCATGAAACAACAAGGTGCCCACAGCAGAGTCAAGACCAGAGAGGAGGTGAGGGCCATAGGACCCTGGACCCCAGCTCTCTCTGTGCTCTCCTGAGTCCCTGAGGACAAGGCTGGTCAATGCCTGGACTCTGGCACCTGCAAGGTGTGAAATCATTGGAAGGGAGCTTCAGGATCACAGGGATTTGAGGACACAGGAAAATGTCATTGAGAAGATTCCCTAAGATGCAGATCATGGTGGCCGTATCTCTATAGTTTCAGAAGTGTAAGCAGTCATTACCTCATATTTTCAAAATTTTTTAAATTATTAAATATTATGGAGAAATCTGAGCAATGATTTTACATAATTATCCATCTGTTTATCATCTGTCCATTGACCTATGTGTGCTTGTATGCATGATCATCATTCTATCTATCTATGCTGTCATATGTCTATTTACTTACCAACTTTTATGCATTGACCTTTCATGTATGTATCTATTATAAATTTCTTATTTATACAGTTTCTTGTTATCTATTTTTCATTTTTGCTTTATAATTATCTGTTCTTCATGGATATATCATGAAAAATTTAACTATCTGCATCACTCTGGCCATATACAACTATTTCATCATTGTTCATCTATCTGTCATTAATGGATATATCATCTGCATATCTCTATCATTCTAGGCAATAAAAAACTGTGGATGTAATTTGTCAACGTTGATATACTTACCCAAATTGCCTAAAGAAACAGAGAATGAGATGTAGCCCACAAGACCACTTGCCCATGATTTACTTCCTCATGTAAATCAAGTGAAAGCACTGCACTAGAGGAGACATTTTCTAAAAGCCGAAGCTTGCATATAACACACAAGCCAGCAGCCCCTGACCTGACTATTTGCTAGAGAAGAATAAAATTTGATGTTCACTCAGCAATCAGCAATCCTGCCACACAATTAATTCTATGTCTGTACTGAAACTAGAAACAGTACAAATGAGTTTTAAAATTGCAGCAGCTGTAGAAATTAGAAATAGTTCACAGATTGACTACTGTTTTTCCATTAGAACACAATATTTAGTTCTGCATGTGGTTGACACTGCAGACATAGTCCTAGGTGAGGATGCTGCTTACAGACATCACAACCCACACCCAGGGACTCCAAGCTGTACTGGGTGACATGGTCTGACTGCTCTCCTTTCTCTCCCTGGACACGGTACATGACTAAGGGACTGAATGTCCTGCTATGCCCAGTAGTGCCGAGAGGTGCGAGCTGTCCCAGTACTCAGTCCACACATATGCTGTCTGTTCTCACCCTGGACCCACCTAGTGCTGCTCACTCCTTGGCTCTGTGAGAATCAGCAGCTCCCAGGTCAGCCCATGTCTCCAGCGACCCTCCTATCTGCTGCCACCTGGACTTCAGCATGCACTCCCTGGCGAGGATACCAGTTTAGGTGCAGGTTTCTAACACTCTTGTGCATGCAGGTCATTCTCCTAGGCAATGACTCCAGATGTTGCCTCAGTGCCTTCTTCCATTTCCTCCTCACCACTGAGAAACACTCTGAACCACGGTTCTGCAGCTTCAGGTGGAGACAGAGGTGGTCTCACTGCCCCCTCAGGCTGGTTTCCTGTGCTCAGGAGAGAGGTGGGCAGCAGCCTGCTCTTCTCAGCTTGCCTCTCTGCTGCCTCTCTCCACTGCTATGTGAGAAAGAGGTGGGACCAAGGGCCTCTCATGCCCCAGTGCTGCTCCAGGGCACAGCTTATTCCAAGATGCCGCTGAATAGAAACCTCTGTCTCTCTGAAACAAGTGCTCAGGATTTGGCTCAGCACTTAGAAGGGTCACATGGCTGATACCTTCGGTCCTGAGGTTGAGGTCTCTGACAGAAGCCTGTTTAAAAGCCACTACATACTTGACTGCTTGATTTAGAAAAATTAAAGTTCGTTTTCTTGAAGGAGATCAGGTAAAATTCAATATTCCATTCAAAGTAAGTTGATTTTCCTGCACTGTGCCCTTTGTGTCTTTGCAGACATAATTAAAACTACTGCTCAGCAGTGTGTTGCAAAGTGAGTCCTCAGAGTTTCACCTAATGTCACAGGAGAGTGAGACATGTGTCTTTCCTTGTGGATGAAACATCTGCCCTGCACAGACCACTGTGGATCAGCTCCCCACTTCTCTGTCTTCCCCATAAGCCTGACTTGTGTCAATCAGTCATTCTTTCTCTATGAGCTCAGCTGTTTAGTGCACCCCCATATCAGTGGCTTCCTGAGTTGTCTGCCCTTTCTCCTTGGTTTTGTTTTCTCTTAACTTTAAGAATTCCTAGTGTGTTGCTCTGCTTTCATTCACTACAACAAATTCCTGATATAATAAATATCAAAGAGAAATGAGTTGTTTTGTTTCACAGTTTCACAGCTACAAATCCATTGTTAGAAATTCTCATGGTTTCTACAATTTTCCTAAGTGCAAGAAATGATTATGCAGTGCCCATCCTGTACAAATAAACTGTATAATTCCCAGAAATCAGAAAAAAAGAGAACAGCTTGGAGCTGAGAATCCCCTACAGAGGTGTGCTCCAGGGATCTGAAGATATTCTTCCAGCCCCATCTTCCAAATCTCTGCCATCTCCTAATGCTCCATGGGCTGGGGCAAGTCTTGAACACATGGCCTTCAGTGGGTTCTTATTCATAAATTCACACAAATTCTGCCCATGGTTCCACATATGACAGGGTTTTCACATTTCTTTGCTTAGAAAATCCATGACAGTTTTATCACACATTCATTCATTGAAGCACACATTGGTTGAGTCAAGTTGTTAGCTCTTGAAAATAGTTTTGCAATAAGCATGATAGGGATGGTTTCCTTCGATATACACATTTCAGAAAATTTGAATATATCCCAGCAATGGGATTTGTGGATTATAATGAAATTCTGTACCTCAGGATTTATGAAAATTTCATAGCAGTTTTTACAGACACTGAAGGTATTTACATATCTTCCAGGATGGTAATGATTTCCTTCTTCTACACATCCTCAGCAGGGATCATCATAGTTATGTTTTTGTATTGTACATATTTGAAATGAGACTGTGGTGGATGCTAATGCATTTTCATTTATAAGCTGGAATTGTTACATTGAGCAATTTTCTGAGCAAATTTTCCATTTTTTCTTCCTTTAGACAAATGTGTATTAAGATTACTAGTCAATTTTAAGGAAATTATAATCCTAGTGATTATTTTTATTCCCATGTTGCTTTATATATTTTGACTTCATTATGCATTGTTTATATAACCGTGTTGCTACTCAATGTTGTACCAAATCATATGGTGATATCCTGACTTTCTGTTGATCATTTCTTTTGTGTATGACATTTCTTTTTATTTTGCTGTAATTCCACTTTTCTACTTTCACTTTTGTTTCCTGTGTGTTTATATTCTACTCAAGAACATATTATCCTATGCCTAAGCTATACAGAAGTTGACATATATTTTCATTAATTTTTAATATTCTTTGAGACCCTTATGACTTTAATTTTTAGTGTAATATTGCAGATGCGGAGACCTATTTCTAATCTCATGTTTAACTATGAGGACTCACATTTTCCTGAGCACCATTTACTGAAGTAACACCAATGGTCAAACCTGTGTACATGCTATTTTTGTTGAAAATATTTTGGCTCAAGGAGGTCAGTATATCTCTCAGTATTTTATTATTTCTTTTGGTACCAGGAATTGAACTCACTACCACGTGCTTGCTGGGCAGGGGCTTATGCTGCTGAGCTAAATGTCCAGCTCCAGTATTTTATTCTTTTGCATGTTTGCAGTTGTTCATTTTGGGCAACATCACACTGTTTTGGTACTGTGTTTTTACCTAATGTGTATCTATTTAGATAATCTATTACATTGGTGCATTATGATGACATCAGCAATGTTTGTTTACAGAAGATTGTTTTCCATCCTGCACTTTACTATTTTTACTGTATGAACGGAGGTATTTGTTTCTATTTCAGGGGAAAATATCATTGGAATTCCATTAGGTATGGATATTTATTTGGGTAATACTGCTATTTTTGATGGGTGTACCATGGGTCGAATTCATGACCTCATGCTTGCCAGGCAGGCGTTTATGCCACTGATCTCAGTCCCCATTCCAGTAATACTACTATTGTATGTTGAGTGTTCCTCAAGGTAAGTGAGAGAATTCTTTGTCTTCAGCATCATGATTTGGGGATGTGATGGGAATTTTAAACTGCTTCTTTTCTGATGTCTTTTAGTAGCTGGATCACTCACCAGAAGAGATCATGAAACCACCCTTGCACTCTGTGATCTGACTGTTCTTGTGTAGATCATCTCTAGAGATGCAATGATAGTATCCAGGAATAGAACAGGCTGGAATATCAACTCAAAGAAAAGGAAACTTATAACTTGGCAAAGAGAAGCAGTAGCAAGAGCAGGAGAAGAAGGAGGAGACCACAACAAACTTTCAAAATACATCATCGGGGCAGCAACAGTACACACTTTATGAACTATCATCTCCAAACCCTTCACACAGAGCACAAGACATCTGAATTCAACTATTGGAACAATACCAGCAGATCTGTCTCTTCAGAAAACTCAGAGGAATCAGTAGTATCAATATCTGAACTATTTTTATACACATATGCATATATATTTTCTCTCAGCTTGTCACACTAAAGAGTATGATGTTTACACATGTGTATCATATTTCACTAATGAGTATATGGTCAAGTTGCATCCATTTACTTA